>CABFWB010000326.1:247945-264424 GCA_902151455.1 Timema bartmani | reverse complement strand
TATATATATATATATATTTTGTATAAGTCTGTTATTTTTTATTTTTTAGTTATATTTCCTTGGCTTGCGTCCTCTTGGCGTCATTTTTGGCTATTTCTGAATGATTTTAAGTTACGGTTCAGCCATTTTTGTTGAGTAGGTATATTTTTTAAAACAATTGATAGTTTATAAATGCATCAATAAGTACCCAATAATATAGCTTTAATCATACATTTTTCGGAATGAGACGATAGGGTCGACCATAAAAAAATTACTCTCTTTCCTATCCCTTCTGAACCAGATATTTATCAATGAATATTATATTTAGCAAAATACAAGAGTTTAGTTGTCAAAAGGCTTTTCATTACCTATTGTATATTTTTAATTCCTTTTGTAAACTGCGTGTTGGATCTAGTAGTGTGAATTCATTATGAGTATTTTAAATACATTTTAATTTATTTATTGTGAATTGGAAGCCATTTATTAGAATTTTTATTAATTTTAGGTCATCATCATGGTTATTAACAAAGCGTTATCACACATATTTATGTGCAAACGAACTAGGACGTCAGTGTCATTTAGTCTAAGTTTAACACATACAAGAGGGACGGAACTCGATTCCCTGGCTTTGTGTGTTGAGATTTATCTTCCTTATGTTAGCTCCCTGTCTCCCTCAAAGAAAGTTAGAGTGCATTTCCTCTAAATCACACCTTCCTCTTTCCTATACATTAGTATATTTATTTGGATATTAAGGATGTTAGTTAGACGTGAAGCACATATTTGTATTTAGGAATCGTGGTAAAAATCTGACCGTTGGAATCTCTTTTAGAACTATTTTCATATTCTCCTATTCCATATCAAATTTTCAGAAATTGAAAACTTTTGTTAAGTCATACCATGGTGGATAGGATTAAAAGAAGATATTTCATTGGTTTTAAGAGGAAAATAATATTATGTATAGGCCTATATCCTAATCCTAACACTAAAACCAGACAAGACAAAATTAACTTTCAGGAAATAATCCGTCATGTGATGTGTTCTGAAGTTCTCACTTTTGACAGACAATATAAATTTTGACAAATTAAATCTAAATCTAGTTAAATTTTTCCAAATTTTTTTAGATTTTTTTTTTGTGTATTTATTTAAAAGATTCTTCAAGGCGTCAAATCAGGTAGAAAGTAGTACTATTTTTCGCTGCAAGTTGAACCATTTGGAATAAAAGCTAAAATATAATAAAATACTAACAATAATGTTAAATTGTTAATTTAATTTACTATTTGTAATAATTGTTTATTTATGACGGTTAATAAATGTGCATACATTTATTCAACTCCTTTAATATCTGTCCAAATAAGTTTATAGTATTTAGTGTGGGCAGTAAGTAGACAGCTACGTGCCATACTTTTTAAAAATTACTTATAGTTTTTTTAGCACCCCTTGTTACAATCCGTTTGGGCTATATGCTTAAGTACTAATTATGCTAATAGTTTTAGCAATTGGGAAGGCTATATTTATAGGAATTGTAACCGCACTTACGTGGAGAGAGAATGGAAAACCTTTAGAATAACCACCCTCAGAACACCCGACTGAGATTCAAACCTCGGCCTTCACGTCATCGGTAGTCTAGTTCACTGCCTAACCAGCGCATTAGACCAGAAGACCACTAAAGCGGGTTAGTTTTGGAATTTAAATGAAACGTAATTATATTTTTGCGAAGGAATCCCTCCCTGTAAGGGACATTTAAAAAAACTCCAGTGCATCTAGTTGGTATTCGAACACTGATCTTCTCGCCATCATAAAACCAAACTAGATGAGCTTGACGTTTAGTCCGCATGAACCCTGAGGTGGGTCGTTATCCTCCTTGTGGACTTTGACTCGAACATTAGCTCTGTGTAGAATAAAACATTTTAGACTGGTGCTTCAAGCACCTTTGGTCCCATAAATTCCCTCCTTAATTATTCAGTTTCTTAAGAGACCGGTAAACACTAGTTGTACCCCTTTGTAAACGACCTCTGAATACAAAATGTGCGGGCCTAACACTGTTGGGTGGGTTTTGTGGTTAGCATACTCATTGAAAGGGACGTGTCTATGTATAACTTTGTTTTAAGAAATTGTATTATTTTAATTTACGTCAAATTTTAAATTTAATATTGAGTTTTAGTTACGGCACTTAAGGTAATCAAAAACAAGGTGCTTATTATATGTTTGGGCCAAAAAGGGGTGAGGCTACTGGTGATTGGAAGAGATTACATATTTATGAGCTATATAACGTTTACTCTACACAATACATTGTTAGGATAATCAAGTCTCGTAGATTACAGCGGGCAGGACATGCAGAGTGAATGAGAGAATCTAGAACCATGTTCGGGGTATTGACCGACAACCCCTATTGAAAGAGACCAATGGGAAGACCTAAACGCAGATGGGAAGATAACATCAGAATGAACCTGAAAGAGATAGGTTGTAATGAGGTGGACTGGATAGAATAAGCTCAAGATAGGTATAGGTGGCATACTTTTGTAAGTGCGGCAATGAGCTTTCGAGCTCCTAATGACATAGATTAGGTAAGTTATGGCATGGTAAAATATATGAGTGAAAATGGGAATAATTTTTACTCACGATAATTAATTATTCTAATGCACCCCCAACTTAAGGAAAATCTCCATACAGTGCAGAATATTTGATTGAAATTATAGCTATGAATCTTCAAAAGCACTTAAACCATTTTATTAATATATATTTTATAATTGTATTGTGTGACTATTTAAAAATGATTTTTATATATTTTAAGAATGTTATATCTATGAATAAAATAATTTATATTGATTTTTTAACTGCAACATTAAATTAAAGGTATTTTTACCTATAACTTAGGAACAAGTGGATACTATTTTCCTCACTTTTTATATAGATCATGTTTTGAAATAACTGACGTGTTTTAAAATAACGGAAGTTTTTTTTGATGCCCGTGAAGAGTCTTAGATCTTCGTTTGGTGGACCCCCCTTAAATCAATATTTACTACAAAAACTAACTATATTTTATTTATTTAAAATGGATTTCATTGAAACTACACAGGAATTTAAGAAATAATGCTTTTATAGTTTCTACTATAAATGACAAGTAATTAATATTGTGTCGATTTCAAACTCTGATAAAGAGCAGAAAAGGCTTAAAGCTATTCTGATACTTAAAATTAGTGTTTTACTTGATTATCTATTGGGTAATTAATGGAAAGCTTAAGTTTATTTCTAATAAAAAACTGTTTAAGTACATGAAAATGTTAGCATATAACGTAAATGCTATTGTCATTCAAGAAACTATACGTTACTATCAATAAGTGAAAGCCATTTCCGTGTGAAGTACAGTAAAACAAACTGTTTTTATATCTTCTTTTAGAGATCCCAAGAGGGTGGACAAGCGATGGCCAACCTCTAATTCACCACCAAGAAGAAGTATAAGTCCTTATCACCTTGTGTCAGCAATCTACTGATGTAGAAACAGTAGTCTTTAAATCTGTTACTTGCTAGTAATGTTTGACAAATTAATTTGAAAATCACAGCCCAGTCACCGAATAATATGGGGGTGGTGTGAGGTAGTTCCTCTAGAACAGTGGTTCTTAACCTTTAATTATTGCGGCCCCCTAAACATCCTAAAGTATTTTTGCAGCCCTCTAGTTTTTACTAACATATCAATCATTAAGATGTATTCTAAAATAGTGGCTTCACTTACAGATTATAATAACGAACAAATATAAAAAATAGAAATTAACTTACCTAAATGTATTTAATGGGACTTCTGTTGAACACTTACCAATAATTTTTCTATTCTTGTTTCTATTTTATTACTAAATGATAATCATATGCAGGAATTGATTCGGAGTCTATTTCGCTTATTTGTTTAAATATTTACCATTGTGTAAAATCCCTTTTCACATAATTATGTAGAAACAAATTGCAGAAAATATTTAATGGCGATGGTAAATAGGGGCTATTTGAAATATTCGTGATTTCTATCATCCGTGCTTTCCCTCCATTACCCCGGAAAATCGATAGTCTACTGTACTTACATACTTACTATAGTCAAATTATTTCTTCCAAAACGTAATATTTAAGGTAATTGACTCCAGTTATAAGCAAAAATATTTTAAATTATTTTTGAGCAAACCCCCCCCCCCAAAAAAAAAACTTTTCCTGGCCCCCCCGGTAAAGAATAGCTTCTCTAGAATACCAGTTAAACACCTTGAGTTTACCAAGGTTTATTGACAAGATATTTCCCCGTGGCGATAGGTAGCTTTGTGCAATATTCGTGAGAGTTAAGTTCCATAATTTACCGATACCTAAGACAACCTATTATGAATGATGCCCTCCTGTTAACCCCTATGTGATAGCTTACCACTAATGCCAAGGGAATAATTCCCTTTGGTATAAGATATATCGCAATCAGACGCGTAGTTATGTCTACGAGCTGTGACAGGTGTACTAAGACACAACCAAAAGGCTAAAAGAATGCATTTGCATTTTATCTAATCCTATGATATAATTTTTAGTCTTAAAATACAGATTATATGTTTAACACACTGAATGCTGAGTTAAGTAATATTGAATGTTCAAAAGGTTGTAGAATGCATGTACAGTATATGAAGCAAGCGTTTTTCTTAAGTACGTAAAAAACATAATAAGACATAAAACGATCCAAAGCGCTTCGACTCACTCATTACTGTGTGCATTTAACAATAGTAATGAGATTGATCAGTTAATTTTTATGATGATTCTATTCAATAATTTATGTCAGTAATAATAACTGGTTAGAGTAGTCTCATTCGCTAAGACTAGAAGATGAAGAAACCTTATCCTGAGTCAGTTCTGGTTAGCTTATTAACTTATTTAATTTTTTAAAGTAAACCCTAGTTTTTTATTAAAATGATAATATAGACTTATTAATGGTTTATTTTCTTCTATTTAATAGATACAAACTAATAGTATTATTTTTCTCGACTTTTTAATCCTTACTTCAATTCCAACCTCTACCACTTTTCAATAACCCATAACTATTAAACTCTATATTATAGCCAGAGATATTGGTATAAGTTAGTAAATTTTGCCCTCTTTCCAATAACCTTTATCCCACCCCGTCACATTATAATTTAATTGCTTCTGAATATATCTTGCAAATATAAGGGCATACAATACAACTATATAAACTTGAGTCAGGCATACGACACATTAACCTCTCAGAAACATTCAAAGTTATGTGATTGAAATAAAATTGAACTCACAAATGACAACCCAAAAGCACTACATTTTTATCTGAGATAGTGACAGTTGCCAACTGCTGCTTTAGGTAGGAAACAGAAATTTATCAACAAGCGCGGTTTGGTTATCTATAAATTCAGTTAAGAGCCACAGTCATTAGTCTACTGAAATCTGCTCTATTACAATCGACACATCGGAAACGATTGCGGGCTACCTATTATGACCGAGTCCAGTGGTCGTGTTACACCTGTTATGATACATCTGGAAACATGATGTTCTGCTTCATATGTGTACCATTAGAAATATATATATCAGTTGTATAACAATTACTCCTTTGTGAATAAATATAATGTAACATTATAATAATGTATTTTTGGTCGAATGTAACACTACGCTTTGTACATAACAGACAATGAACATTATTTCACTAAAAAAAATTAAAAAATGTGTCAGCTTATTTAACAGCGGGTAAGAGAAATATTGTGTGTACGGCTCTCTTTCGTTAGAAGCTATGACGTCATAAATCTCGCTGTTAACGACACACGGACACGGGAATGTCATGTTGGGTCTAGGCCTGCCATGTTAGTATTGTGGCCTTCCCAACCAGTGTGACCAACATGATTCCACGTGACATCCCTACTTCAATGTATCGTTCGGGGGGAATGTCTACCAGAACGATGGATGCTCATTGTTACCGAAATAACCATTATTTTACCTGTCTGAAGTGGGGGTCGTTTTGGTTTGTTTTTTTATATTGGATATATTTTTGTGTACTGCCTCTTTCCGCATGATTATAATAATAATTTAGGAATGAAGAAGATTGAAATGATACGAAATAAACACACATTTGCTTGGGAAACCATTTTAGGAGAAGCATTTCTCAGGACACGCAAGCAGGATTTTAAACCCGACCTCACCAACAATGACAAACCAGAACAGACGTGATTGGTTCTTTTATCTATTTGCCCATTGATTTTTGTCACCTAATAAACCGCTTCTATGGAACGTTTGTCCCCTCCATATTATATAATTGCTATAAAAGTTCTCACTGGCCCTTCAAGTGAAAAATTATTGAGAATGCATCGTTATAATGTGTCAGTATCAATGAGTGTGCCATATTATATGGCTAACTAGTGGTTTCATTATGAAATGACGCAGGTGAAACTCTTTTGCTGATTGAAGTGGTGATGTGTGTCAAAATGAATCAGTAGCTTTAGAGCCGTGGACACAGAACCTGATTGAGTTTATAGGTATTTAGTAGCGCTATTTGCACACAGCAGCGACACATACATTTTGAGGTTAGTTTCACCTTCAAATCCACACTACTTGAGAAAGTATTACTGTAAATATGTTAATTTGAATGCTAATCGTTTGCTAATCAATCGATTTTTGGTTGAGTTTAGTCGAAACAATCTATTTTATTTATTCGTTTCTTTAATTTTTTAGAAGTGCAAGAGCCCCATAGAAATTTGTTTTTGTGGAGAGCGGTGGTAATGATATCTAAAAAAATAGCGTTTGCACCAAATCAGTGAAAAAAAACCTATAATTTGATGAATCTCTAAAAAATAATGACATTAGAACTTTCAAACAATTGGTTAAACTAGAAAAAACACAACGCTAATGGTTTTAGCTAAACTTATTACATAAATGTAAGTTATATTATCTATAAATAGTGATTATTTATACAAATAAATTAAATTCAATTTAAAAGGAAACGTTAAATAGTAATTAATATGTGAATAGCATTTTTTATTCGTGTTTCACCTAAACATAAATCTAACTGATTTTGACAAAAATCAATGGGCAAATGGATAAAAGAACCAATCACGTCTGTTCTGGTTTATTCTTTGTTTGTGAGGTCAGGTTTAAAATCCTGCTTAGGTGCCCTGAGAAATGCTATTCCTAAAACGGTTTCCCAAGCAAATGTGTGTTTATGTAGTATCAGTTCAATCTTCATCATTCCTATACCATTATTATAATCATGTGGAAAGGGGCAGTACACAAAAAATATCCTATATAAAAAACCCAAAACGACCCCCATTTCAGACAGGTAAAATAATGGTTACTTCGGTAACAATAGGCAGCCATCGTTCTGGTAGACATTCCCCCCGAACGATACATTGAAGTAGGGATGTCACGTAGCTTCATGTTGGTCACACTGGTTGGGAAGGCCACAATACTCACATGGCAGGCCTAGACCCAACATGACATTCCCGTGTCCGTGTGTCGTTAACAGCGAGATTTATGACGTCATAGCTTCTACGAAAGAGAGCCGTACACACAACGTTTCTCTCACCCACCGTAATGAACGTGCTGTATAGGAGTAAATAAAATGAGTGCAATAACCCAAAATATGTTCTCAATAGAAATGTTACAATATAGCAAAATATTCTAGTTATAGCTTGTTTATGGAGAGTTACCAAATGAAGCTTGATTTATATAAGAAAAATAATTTTAAATATATTCTTTAAATAAATAAATTATAAATTGGCAATTAATACTTTTATGTGTAAGAGAAAACAAACAAAAGAAACACCCATCAATAAAATGTATTATTGTTCTATACTTTCAATAACTAGTTTAATCAACATAGCTGTTTTATTTTTTTAAATTTGAGATATTTAAAGTGCACTTTCTGAAACAACTGACTATCAGGACACGAGAAATTCTATGAACGAGGGTAAAATGGCCTATCAATCTTTCGGGAAATGTAATTTCACATAGCTTCCAAGGTTCTTTTACATGCCACAACCAACAGGGGATCAACTGTTCTACTTCCTCCGAAAGGAGCTGTGCTACGAATTCTTATCGCTCAAGAACAATTTATCGACCTCGTCTGGGTTTGAACCTACGAACGTTGAGTCATGAGGCAATCATTTTATCCCAAGACACCTTGGTTGACATAAGCTACTGTTAACTTTTTCAAAATATCATTTACAAGTGAAACATCTTGTAAATTTAATTTTCAATAAAATATTTTGCATAACCGAAAAAATTACACTTCAAAATTCGAATAGTCTGGAAAGCCAGATATTTTAAGAGTAATGACAACACACTAGTGATCACACGGTATAAAGCGTTAGGCCTACAAAATACTGGCTCAGTGGTGATGGGTGATTCAAAGTTTAAATCATGGTTGGGTGATTCAAAGTTTAAATCATGGTTGGGTGATTTTCCACATGTATCAGTCTAGTTTTCTCATATTTTGTCCGGGCTATTTCTCTAAATTTTTTTCTTAACTAACCTAAACATATTAACCTTAATACCGATGCATTAAACTGTGATAAAGAAAGTACTACCCAAAACAATAATGGAGTAAATATTAAACTTTTGTGTCCCTTAAATATAAAACATAAAAACGCATTTAAAATGTTTAAAAAAAATGTAGGATTTAAAAATCAAAACTATATGGAGGTCGTATCATAGTTATTATTGGCTTAAATTAACTATAATAAGGTGATATGATAACCTTACATTTTAAGATAATTATCAGGAACTAACCTTAAGAGAGTAAGAGAAACAATAGTGTAAAATTAAAACACCGTTAATTCATCCCATAGAATACCGAACTACCTCCCTGTTTTGGCATGTATGAATTTAAGGAATGACTAGTTATTATTATTATTATTTTTAGTATTATTTTTTCTAGCCTCTCACTACCCATTGCGACTATATACATATATTAGATTGTCGCGATCCGTGCTCGCGAACCGCTTGATGATATTGGTAATTAAATATTGTTTATATTAACATATTTTATCAGTTTTATTTTCACCAATTAATATGATACATTCAAGAAATCACCCCAAGGGCATCCGAGATTCTTCGATTCGTTCTCCTCGAAAACCTAGCTAACAAGTCTTAGAAAAAATTAATGCCCCCCCACCCATTTCCTAGATAATCCATCCATTTTGATACCGAGAGTTGCTTAACTCTTGCGAGCACAAGCAAAACTACTTTTTTTAAAAGAAATTAAAATAAAAACAATTTGCAAATGAAATATGTCGCTCTCTTTCTCGCACTTACACTGCTAGGTTTTTTTTCTTTAATAATTACTAGGGCTAGAAGCAAGCAAACTGAATGTTCCTAACCCGTAGTCTTTGCACGTGTACGGAAGTTTAGCAACAACAGTATAATGTAACTAATAAGTTTGACATTAACTGAATCTAATTACTCCAGAAAGCTATGCAACAAAACAGGATCATTACAAGATAAATCTATGGGATAAGGTTGGGAAAGGTAGAATTTTAGAGGATTATTATTATTAGCACCGCATCTTACTAACCGTTCGGGTTATACGCACTTACGCTAATGTGTAGTGTTAGGGTGATTGTGAGATAAAATGGAGGACCTACAGTTTAACGTAGAATCCGAACCACGTTGGAGGCCTGGCATTCCTCACATTCACAAGTTGTGATTAATACAAATCTTGTCAGTGGTGAAGGAAGGGTTTGGCAATCAGATAAATCTGTGCCGGGACCGAGGATTGAGCCCCGGACCCTCAGCACAGAAGTCTGACACCTTACCCCTAGACCACCAGCTCACCTTAATTTTTTTTATAGGAAATCAGCCCACATTTAGAGGAGGAGGGAGATTAAAAAATTTTTAGAAAAAAAAACCCTAATTACATTCAACCGGTGATTCAAATTCCGACCTCCTGGTCAACGTAAAACCTGACTAAATGAGCTGAATATTAAAACTGCGTGGCCACCGGTGAGGGTGGTGCCTAAATTGTTTGCCTCGATTTTTTAATAACGTTAAGACATGTAAACCGTATTGACACAATCACGTAATATCTAGAGATGGAAATTTTGAATCGGGGGGGGGAAAAAAATCCCGAAAATTTTCTGTAACGGTGGTTTGTGGTGGAGGGATTAAATTGTAGAGGTGGCGCCTAGATTATAACTCAAAATATATACCCACCTCGTTGGCGTAATTAGCTAACGCGCTAGTTTTGTGTTCAGCTAGACTGTCAGGACGGGGAGACCGAGGTTTGAATCTCGCTTGGGTGAATTGGAATGGTTTTTCCTAAATGGTTTTACACTTTCCCTCCACTTAATTTGGGCTCACTTCCTCTATATTCAACCTCCCCAATTCCTAACTCATTAGTGTAATTAGTACTTAAGCGTATAAACCGAACTTATAGTAAGACACGCTGCTAATTATTATTAAGTATTACTTCGAAATATAGTGTGCTAAGAGAAGAGTAAGTTACAAGAATGGCGAGGGGGCAAGGGGTGAGTTACGGGTAGATAGGAAGCACGAAGGATAGGGGGAGACAAATGTTGAGCCAATCTAAGAATTCATTTATTGAATTATTGAAAAAAAATTGAAGTATAATTTTGAATATAACGAGTCTACAAAGGCACGCATTCATTTGTTTATTAACTAAATTTTTTATATCACCACTTATTGCTACCCGTTCAGGCTATAAGCCTTTATACTAATTACTCTAGTGTGTTAGGGGTGAGGAAGGTTGAGTTTAGAGGAATTGTACTCGTGAGAGTGGAGAATCATTTAGGAAAAACCACCCTTAGGGCACCTGACCAGGATATAGTGTTGCGTTGTGGCCACCTAAGCTCGTTTGATTATGTTTCTGGTGTTATCTTAGGAGAAATTAATCTTGAATATAAACGTTGATATTTGGAATATACAAGCTATATCTCTATTACATTAGTGCCATTTAATCAGTTGAAAATATTTTACAGCAATAATAATGGAAACCTTTCCGGGAAAAATATAGAATACATTTTCTGTCTCACATCTCTACATTACGTGAAAAACAGTGAGAAAGATTAGTAATTTACCAAATCATATTATTTTGAAAGAATAAATTTTAAGAAAATGTTATTACCAAACATAAACACTACAGATTCAAATTCATTAGCATGTCATACAAATTGAGAGCTATTAATCTAAGGGTTAACGGTTCGTTTCCTGGCACTACCGCAAGATTAACAATCAGTGAATTGACAGTTTCACCTTTCAGAACGATAAATTAACAGCCGGTGAATTGGTGTTGTGTCTGTTGTTATAAATATAAGTTAGTTCATAAGTATTTTACTGATATACTCGGTGACCTGGCGGACTAGGGGTAGAGTGTCAGACTTCCGTGATGGGGGCCATGGGTTCAGTCCTAGGTCCCGACACAGATTTATCTGATTGCCAAAACTTTCCTTCGCCTCTGACAAGACGTGTATTAATCACAGTTTGTGAATGTGTGGTTCGGATCCCACGTTAAACTGTAGGTCCTTCATTTCATCTCACGATCACTTTAACATATTACATTAACGTAAGTGCGTACAACCCGAAGGGTTATTAAGACGCGGTGCTAATAATAATTATTATTATTATTATTAAAAAAACTTTAATTCAATATTAATATATGGTGTATTTGACGTAGACTTTCTGAATCAACTGGGTACATCAGTAAATAATAATAATAATAATAATAATAATAATAATTAATATATTAATATTGAATTAAAGTTTTTTTTTACTCTTAAAATAAAATAGCTGTAGACCTATTTTTTTATCACCGTGTTTTACTACCCGTTTGGGTTATATGCTTATGTACTAACTGCACTAATAGTTTAAGGAATAAAGATTTTTATATTTAGAGGAAGTGTACCCGCATTTGTGAGAAGGGAGAGTGGAAAATCATTTTGAATAAACCACCTTCAGTACACCCGACTGATATTAAAAAATTTCTCCCCGTCATCGGCAGTCTAGTCTACTGCGAGAATATCGCGTTAGACCTAGTAGATACTGAAGCGAGTAGCCGTTAAAACTATTTATTAAATAGTTACGGACACTACTCTAACGAATACTTGTATAATACAATTTTGATTATTTAACTCATTGTTTTGTGTTGGTTTTTTTTTACTAACATGACTTTTTTTTTAGACACTTGGGTCTTGACAAGACTATCCACCAGAAATAAAATGATAGATTAATACGCCACAAGTTATCCTAAAACTCCCTGTTCACTGAATGTACTAATTGTAGTAATGTATACTTAAATTTTTATTGAATTTTAATTAAATGGAACAGATGTTTAGTAATGTCTGTGCGGTTAGACGTCGGTGGGGGCCATTTCTAACACATCTTGTAGGAACTAAGGTGTACCTGTATTAATACATTACTACAACTAGTACATTGAGTGGACAAGGAATTTCTTGGACACACTATACTGTAGGATTGTTGATAAACCTGGATTCGATTAAATAATTTGGAAATGATTTATTTGTGACAATTTTTTTAATTCTTGAGGTCTATTTGGTAGTTGTTTTCTTTTTGTAAATCACTTCTAACTAAACGTCCAAGATACTCGTATTTTTACTTTTGTACGGTATGTATGAATAAGGTATGGATTAAAACCAATGTACCGGCATTTTTGTGCGGGAAAATTTGAAAACTACTAACGAAACATTGATGGAATACTCTCTTGTAACTGACTAAAATCACATAAGAATGAAACAATTAATGTTTAATATTTAGAGCAATAATTAATACTTCTAAAGTATATAAATGGTTGACAGCCTATGTGTTATAACTCTCAAAGCTCCTAGCTACAGATCCAGAGGTCCCGGGTTCGATTCCCAGAGCTAACGGATTTTCTGTAAAGCAGTTGGTCTGGAAGGGGCTCAACTCAACCTCGTGAGGAAAATTGAAGAGCTACTTAAGTGAAAATGTAGCGTCTCTGGTTTAGAAAACCGATATGAACGGCTGAAGGTTTCATTGTGCTGACCACATGACACCCATTTCTGCAAATTTTGGGAATATCCTTAACAACACGTGGCATCCACTAAGTCAGTTACTAGCGGGCCTACGCCAGGCAGTTATAAAAACATACAAAAAAATAATAATTCAAAGTATTTTAAATTTTTTTAACCTAGATTCTTCCTATTTTTATTACAAGTAGGAAATATCTATCTAGCATTCAATATTCTATTAAATTAAGATCATTACACTCTTTCTGTAAAGCAGTTGGTCTGGAAGGGGCTCAACTCAACCTCGTGAGGAAAATTGAAGAGCTACTTAAGTGAAAATGTAGCATCTCTGGTTTAGAAAAACGAGATAAATGGCTGAAGGTTTTATATTGCTGACCACATGACACCCTATTTCTGCAGATTTTGGGAATATCCTTAACAACACGTGGTTACTAGCGGGCCTACGCCAGGGAGTTATATAAACATACAAAAAAAATAATAATTCAAAGTATTTTAAATTTTTTTAACATAGACTCTTCCTATTTTTATTACAAGTATGAAATATCTATATAGCATTCAATATTCTATTAAATTAAGATCATTACACTCGAATAATTTTCTTGTCATTGCCATAAATACGAAACAGGATCGATATGATTCATTTTATCAACGTATTGCACTGAAATGAAGTGTTGTGATATAGCTATGGTGTAAATCTTGTCACTTGTTCCTATCCTCCATTACAGAATTGAAACCCGATTGCCACAGGATGTCGTTACGGTCTTTACTGTAAGACCCCCGAGCTATACAATGTAGTAACAATTATTGTAGTGTTCGTGAGGGGGCTGCGGTAGGATTTGTCTCGAAGCCTCTAGAAATGTTTGTTGTAGCGGAAGTATAGTGGTTCGGTATTACGGTTAATTACTGATTGAATGTCGTCACTGACTCGTAAAACTTTTGACATCCGACTTTACATAGGTCAAAGTCATATATTATACGACACAAGTGATATTGTAATAATTCTAGGAATATATAATATAGTTTTTACACACTTTTTTGAAAACAAAATTAATTATAGGCAGTTAAAACTAAAAAAACATTTAAAAAATGCATTTTTGTACATAGGTACATAATTTTAAAACGTTGGGAGCGAATTGTATTTTCAATTCTCAATATAAAACGTTCTATAGGAACAAAAATAGGTCAAATTTTGAAAGGTTATCGGGATATCTTGGCATCATTATATGCCTATACATACACAGGAATAAACTTCACTAATATTGATATTCGAAGACAGGAAGATTGAGATTCGATTCCAGTTGGGTGCACTAAGGATGGTTCTACCAAATGGTTTCCCAATCTCCATCCACGCAAATGAGGTTGCATTTCATCTCAATTAAACATTCCTAATCCCTTAACCCTTAGTGTAATCACTAATCAGTAAATAGCCGTATAACCCAAATGGGTAATAAGACGTGGTGCTAAAAAATAAATATTAATAAAGATATGTTGAAATTACCTCTTTAAGTGAGGTCACTCTCGTGTTAGACTGGTCTGCTGATGACGAGGTGACCTGGGTTAGAATCCTGGTCAGTCTACCGAGGATGGTTTTCATATATGGTTTCCCACTCTCCTCCCACGCAAGTGCGGGTGGATTAACTCTAAAATGCTTCTTTCTTCATACCTAACAGACTATAATAGTTAGCATGGATGCGTACAACCTGACCCGGTAGTAAGACGCTGTGAGAAAACAGATAAGTTAATATAAGATTATATCTTTTCACACGTTCATCTGGAGCACGGTGATTGTGGAAACACAGGCAGGGCTGCATTAGCATTGCCAGTGAAAAGATTCCTACACAAATACCTACTGTGCCTGCGTATTCCTTAATTTTAAAAAATACCTATATTTTTTATAACGATTACTAACGACTGTTCACCCGTAGACTATCTCAATGCGTTTATTGAAGTCGACCGTACTGCTTACACAGAAGTGTGTCTTTACCGCGTCAAATGAAGACTTAAACGTAACTAGTTAAACTGGATGTATCAATAACCGTAAGATATCAGTATCAGACCTACACAAAGAAATTATTTTGTAATTAGAACTAACCCCATGTTATAAAATGCTAAAAACCATGACACCATAAATATAAAAATATAGCACTTTTAACTATATAATACCAATATTATGGAGTAAGGACAATGTCTGATCAGGTTTTCAGGTAAAGGGAAGTCCAAGATCAAAGCTCAAATATATATGGCTGGTCGTATTTTTTTCTTCACTCTCTCTTCCTGTAGATACATAATACATTTCTTATCGATTTTACCTTCTTCGTTCCTACAATATTAATATAAATATGCACAGCGCTATGGAAAGATGTCCGCTGCAAAGAACGAACAATGTAAGTTTTTTTTTAACGTTTACCTGCAAAGTGATAGACGTATATTTCACCCCTCTAAGGATGTTTTGAGGTCGGTATTTCAGAGGATTAAGCCACGGCGTGTACTGAGAGAGAGTAAAGTATAATTAGTATCATCCGTAAAGGCCTCCCATCTGGAAACATCACCATCAATTACCCAAACAAACATGGGGTGTAGAGGCGTTAAGGGAGAAGGACGATGGTTGTTGATAAGCCTCTTGAGCCCTTTGGAGTAGTCCAAGGTGATATGATACATCCCGGTACAGGTGATGTCGTAGGAGAGGGTAGAGTTTGTTCTATATCACACCAGACTCAACGCATAACCACACAGCATCACACCCGGCCAGAGTGGAGTAGTTTCATATTGTGTTAACAGAGCCGGAAATCACTTTTGTCAGCTGGTGCAAAACTATGTTTTGTTTGTTTTGTGCTATGTGCGCGCGCACGTTGCCATGTCCCCATGGTGTGGAATTGGACAAGGGGGCGGGGGGTTAAGGGATTCAACTAGTGCTAACCTGTGTAATTAGACATACAACAGAAACTAGAAATGAACTCATTACAAGTAATCTTACTAATGTTCAACTCATATTTCATAGTTATAACAGTAAGATATTTAATTAATCAAGACTATTATCATATTTAAGAGTAATAAATCGATTATGAAGTTATGATGTAAAGAAAATTTAGCCTAATTTGCTTGAAGGTAGTAACCGGTAAAAGTACCTTTCGGTAAATCCAACAGGAATTTGATCCCCAAACTCCCCATTTACAGCAATGCATTATTTTGTGAGTCTTACGTTTTAGACTATGCGAATGCTGATGCAGAGGATAGATGGTCGATAGTCATAATATTTATGGCTTGGACATATGTTAATACGTAGCAAATTCTAAAATAATACAACCGAGAGTATTTGGTGTCTACAAAATAAATTTTAGTATAAATAAATATACTAGAAAATCTTTATGAAAACAGTTCTAGAAGGTTAGCTATATTCCATACAAGCTTCACCAAAAGCAAAAAGCATAAATAATTTACGTATGTAAATGTTGCGGCAGGAGTTCTCCCCAAAGCCAAGTTTAAGGCAGCCAAAGTTAGCCCCCTTCATCCTTAA
>CABFWB010000326.1:216763-247614 GCA_902151455.1 Timema bartmani | reverse complement strand
CTGAAAAGGAAAGGGGTGCGATGGAAGGGTAGGAGTGGTATGAAAGACCTCAAAATTCCCAGTTACACATAATCATGTGGGGCAGTGGTTTCTGGAAAAAGGGGGAGGGGGGTATTAAAGTGTTTCCTGTTCACATGTACATATAACATGTACGCACAGATATCTTCATAAGGATAAAACAAAGGGAAGTACCCAGTCTATAAAAACCATGTTGTTTAGGATAAACTATTACTACTGCTTATTAGAATTAAAATTTGTATTATATTATTATTATATATATTCCTAAAGGTTTTACTCAATTTTAATTTATTGATATCCCAGAATCTTTAGAGTAATCAAAGTCACTTAAAACTGTATGATCTCACTATATTTTTTTTTAAATAAGAGAGTAGAATTTTCCTGAAAAATTGTGAGAAGTTATACAATCTAAGATTGTATATCAGTTATAACTTAAGAAAAAAATCTTCAAAGATTCTTAGCCATGCTAAGATCATATTTGTTTAAGATAATAAAATAACTGCCATTGTTAAAACTTATGGTAAAAATTTATCCACAAATTAAAGGATATAAATAATTATTTTCATTTATGTCAAAATCTTGGTAGTGATCAATTTTAAAATTTTCGTTATTGTAAAGTGTGCAAAGTTAATAAAAAAAAACATACACTTTACTTCATGTTGGTTATAATCATATTAACTTAAAAAATATATTTAATTAATAATATATATAAATTACTTTGAAGGCAAGTTGAAATGCTCCTTAATTATCACTAGCACCGCGTCTTACTACCCATTCTGGTTGCACGCACTTACGCTAATGTGTAACGGTAGGGTGATTGTGAGATTAAATGAAGAACCTACAGTTTTACGTGCAATCCTAACCACAGTCGAGGCCTGGCATTCCTCACATTCACAAGTTGTGATTAATACACGTCTTGTCAGATGTGAATGAAGTTGTTTGGCAATCAGATAGATCTGTTCCGGGACGAAGAATTGAACCCCGGACCCTCAGCATAGAAGTCTGACACCTTACTCTTAGACCACCATGTTCACAAATTCTCTTTAATGATTAATAATATAATTATATATCATCATTCTCCTCCTTACCTCGAAGCAGACGACGTAAAAGATTTCTTTCAAGGACTTCGAATAATGTGAATGAAGTCAAAAAATGTATAGGCTAGATATATAGAAAATAGTATGTTAATAAATAAAGTAGTACAAGCCAGCTAAAATATTTCTAAGACCAAACATAGTGTTTAATGTTTAGTAGCTAAGCTTTTTTCTTCTAAGGTAAATTAATGGTTTTAAAACTATACACCGTACATAAACCATATACTTAAATAGTTCATATAAAATATAGTGTGTTTGTCTAAAGTCGAATTTAAATTTAAAACACAACTTTGCATATACATGCTATTCATGATAGAAGGTTCTTTTTATTTGACATTCTCATGGTATTAAACATTTTATTTACTTTATGGAGGATTTAATATAGTTTAAAACTACTTTCATACTTATTTAATATGGACAAACCATATATTTTTTAATTTAAACAAAATTATTTGTTTAGAAACTTTTTTGTATAGTATAAAATAAATAAGGTTGAATTATATTTTACTACAAGCACGATGGGTTGGAAAACAAATAAATAAATGTAATTAACAAAAATAAAAAATAATGGTAGGAATAAAATTCCCATCTCTGAATATACGGCAATTTAAAACCAAAATAAGTTAACTGATAAAAGCATTACCATGTTTCATTGCCAAACTCACTTTAAGCCCTATTTTCCATGCAAGCATAAAATGTATTCCCAATTTAGTCGTAAATTTTAAATATGTTTGCATAAAATTGTAGTATTTTATTAAAGAACCTTTATGAACTAGAAACTCAGCTGCCATAATTCATTAAACGAATGGAGTTAATGAAAGAGGGATTTAGGATTACCATTTTTGCAATAGCTCATACAAAAAGCTAGGTACAGGACTTATGAATCATAATTAACTTTCGTGCTATAAATTATCAATCTTTCCTCAATTTTTATCACCAAAATTAAAACACTTCTTTATTTAGTTTGCATGCATAAACCTGCTTAGTTTAACCTATCATTAATATTTTAAAAACATTATTGAAAACAATTAGATATTTTACTTTTATTAAAGCTTTGAATCAAAAGTTCTGAAACTCTCATACTTAAAAATCACTTATTTTTAACCTGTATAAATTCTTTACACACTGGTATTCTAGAAATGTTAAATAAATTAAAATGATAATAACCCTATTAATATTGATAGGCAGAGACTAGAGAAGTCTTTAATCAACCCAAATATATAATTTACATATTATGCCTCCTTAATATTAAAAAAATAATTTTCTAACTATGGCCTACTGACTAAGTTGTTTTGAGTATGGAAATCAAGGACATTATAAATGTTAGTTGGTATCACTTTTTACTAAAATACTAAAATAATACACCGGAATATATATAAATTTAACCATAAACAAACGTTAATAAATAGTTTTGAATTGGTTCCGTTAGGATGTCAGGTATGATTAAAAATACAATCAATTAAAATTAATTATTGTGTTCCGAGATATTTTATTTTACTTAAGAACTTCAAATTATATTAAAGCCAAACATATTTTAGTTAATTATTTTAATTAGATGTAAATAAATGTGTATATTAAATGTCCCTGTATTAAATTATATAATTATTTCACTGAATAAATTATAAGGAAATATATTATTAGCATCGCATCTTACTAACCGTTTGGGCTATACGCAAAGGAAATATAAATCGTGTTATGAGAGTAAGTGTACCCTCATTTTCGTGCAATAAACCTGACCGGGATTCGAACACCGATCTTCCTGTCATCGACAGTCTAGTTTATTTTGAAAGTAAGCCTTTTACAAAGTGGCCACATAATTGGATAATATTCTTATTTTTCTAAAGCATTATTTTCAAGAAAACGTTTAAATAAACATGAGTTTATGTATTGATGTAATCAAATATTAACAGTATCAATACATTTTAGTGATTATGTCATAAATATAATATAAACGACACAATTAAAACATAAAATGTATTGAGATAGGAAAATTAAGTAGTAAATAAATAGAAGATATAGTTATTAAAATAATTTTACTAAACACAAACCTTTTACTTTGTGTTCAAATATGTTATCTATTTTATTACTAAGGAAATAAAGGTTTATTAGGAGAAACATTCTATACAGGCCTATATATTGAGTCTAAATTATTTATGTACTGTAAAAATATCAAAATATATCATATAGAAAGAATTGTATACGTATTTTATTTGTATTACTAAATAAAAATGTTTCTAGTGTATCCACGTATTTTACAATAAAGAATATAATTTAACTTTTAATGACAAGAGAAAATTATAAAGAAAACATTGTTTGTATTATCCCTGAAAAAATTGAGTCCAAACAATCTCTGTGATGCTTCGTAAGAAGCCTTAACATCATTCACGTTCCAAACTACTTTCCTAAAAACATTTCCTCTTTTAGTGGCGCCTAGTTATACTAATTGGTAATTAGCAAACGTAATTAGACGCAGTGCGGAGAAGGCGTCCCCAACTGTTGCGAGCATTCATGTTAGAGAAATCTGGGTACAAGTAGGTAAAACTCTTTTTTACAAAAACGTTTCTCTTTTTTTTCTTTTCTATTTAGATTTTCTGAGTTTATCATTTTTCATATTATTTTTGAGAAATAAATCCCAGTCAATATATATAGTATTATCATACCTGAACCATTTTATATACATTTAAAAATAAGCAACTATTTACTATATACATACATGTAATTATGGATGTATTTTTTATTTATTTATATATGACATATATTAATGTATATTTGTATTTACATATGTGTATCTGTATGAATAAGATGTATTTATTGTAAATTATGGATGATTGGAGAAATAGAGAATTTGTTTCTTGAGCCAAGAAAAGAATAGTGAACTAAAATTTAAATGATCTATTATATTATAATCTCCTTTTTAGTATAATATTATAAAATAATCTTTGAAATGTTAAGAATAAATTATTACTGGTTTTAAGGACTTCGTAGTAAGTGTTAAATAAAGAAAATGACATTAATTTCTCCACACATTGGTTAATTTAAGATATAAGACTAATCGTTATTAGAATGCAGTTAAAATGTATTTAGTTTTCAAAGGTACAAGGAAATGCATACTTTATTTCTTGTTAACATTTTTTTTTAGTATATAGATAGTTTTGACACATAACATTTGGATTAATCACAAGAGACCCGCATCTGTTAGAATGTGGTCTAGGATTGGTCTGATTATTATCATCGTGAGATTGTGGTCTGGGTTTAAATCCAGATCGAGAATACTAAAAGTGTTTCAGCTTAAATGTTTTTCCAATTTACCTTCACTCAAATGCGGAAAAATTACATCTTAAATTCCACGTTTCTAATTTAAGGATACAGGGGGAGTAGTAAGTTCAAATTTATTTAGTGCTTTCATCTGTTAGACAATCATGAGATCTAGTTAATGCAGTTTAAATTATTACTAATAGAAGACCATATCATATTTAAATTAATTAAAAGAAAAGTGTTTGCTGGAGACACTATGGGGTTTTAGATATAAAAGTTGTGGTCCTGGACGATGTGTGTAGTGGGACTCCCCCCATCCCCTCCATTCACCGTAACCTTAGCTCATTCCTAAATAATGTAAATGTTTAGATGGGTTGAATGTGTAATAATACAAAATGTAAGAATAAAAGTTAGCCAACACTGTATGAACGTGTTTAAAATCTCACAATTTCATCACAGAGAGGCGGTATATTTTATTTCTTAAACTATACAGTTAGTCTACTTATTTCAATCCATGCAACCATGAACATGCAAAATTAGACATGTTCATGTTTATGTGATGAAGGAGAGAATTTGCTTACTAAGGAGCCTAAGGGTTAGTCTGAGCAAGTGTTATGATCTTCCCTAAAAGTTCCCATGTAATGTTTATCCCTGGGACCTTCCTTCGACATTCACTTGATACATCTTGTTCCTCCTTAGTACCAAACCTCATCCTCCACGTCTTTTCAACGATGACTGCCTTCCACGAACTTGAGCTAATCTAATATTCCATACCCCAAAACAACCCCTTTGAAAGCTTAGCTGCGGTGAATGAAAACATTGTACCAAATGGGTAATCACCGTTGTTTACAAACATTTAATCTGCCATTCCCGTTTATTACATTTCTATAGAGATGCGTGTCTTTTGAGTGACTCTGGATAATCCTTAAAATTCAAACTACCTCTAGAATTTAATTTTAAAGTTTTGGCATGTTCAAAGAGTTTCAAAAGCTATAAGAAATTTTGGTAACTGAAATGGTATTTGGCTAAGTATAATACCAATGCTTTGTTTTGCACCAAATACAATAAGAATGAAGAATTAAATAAATCATTCTTTTTTTAGTAGTAAAAAAATTGTGTGTATTCAGTTAAAAAAACAACTGACTATATAATTTATTTTTATACCCTACAATTAGAAAAATACCATTAAGATATTATACTTATTATAAGTAAAAATAAAACTGGGAGATAGGTAAGAAATTCTGTCTGAAACTGGCTGTAATATTTATTATATTATATTTTCAAATCTATAACTAGACAAATGTTTAGTTCTTCATGAAAGCCAAATTGCTTATCTTTTTACTCGATATCTTATATCATCTGACTTCTTTCATAAAGTTTAAATATATATTACGTGAATAGTGATATGTTTAATCAATTGATTTAAACTAACAAAACTAAAAAAGTTTTTTTTCAAAGTTTTGGAACATATTTAAGGCAAAATTTTCTTTCATACTAAAGGCAATACAATAATAGTTTTATGAAAAATATCTAAATTCATTTATATTTGAAAATTAATCCATTTATTTTACTGAAATAATAGAACTAGAGCTCTGATATTTTTGTATTTTTGATTATATTATATTATATTATATTATATTATATTATATTATATTATATTATATTATATTATATTATATTAATATCTACGAGCATAATTATACTTATATTTGAGCTCTTCAGGAAAATTAAAAAATGTAAATATTTAAAGAAATATATTTTGTTTTCACTTTTAGACAAAGTGATTCTTCACAAATATGATAAATAAAGAAGTGAATATTATAATTATATAACTATGGACTAACTGTGACGTGCCAAATCCACAGTGACTACCTAATTAATTGGAGACATATTATAGCCTATCACAAATCCATTCAATTTGTATCCTGTTTATGACAGTCTGTTTATAAAATATCTTTATCTAGAAGTTTCCCATAATTACTTGTGATTCTGGGCTTTAAGTATAAGAAAGAGGAAGAAACAAATGTTAATAAGTGAAGGTCATGGTTTAAATCTAGTTTGAAATTAAAAAATTTCAAGAAATAGCTTTGATGTTTATATAGCGCAGAACATGCTTTGATAAGACTCAGGAGTAGACGAACATTATTATTCCTACATGACGAAATAAAAATGCAAAAATAAAAATTGTTTTAATATATTCAAATTAAATATCTGTTTGCCCTAACCAAATTATTATTGACTATATTACAATATTATATAAAATTACTAATTCTTTTAAACTCTACCATATAAATGGTTCACTATCGTTCGTTCAAGAAAAACTATCATATTTAAGAGTGAGCCTTTATTTATCACATAAATCAATCTAGGGACTTGTATAAACCAAACAATTAAACAAAGACAACATATTTAATATTGAAAATAAATACAAATTTTAATAATACGAAAAAGCTCATTAAACATTAAGTTTCACCGTTACCAAATACATCATAGCGAGCTTCTTACCCCATTATACTTGCCACCCACAATTATTATAAGTAGATACAATTAAAACCATATCAGTGAGCTCAAAGACTAAACGCTAATCTTGTTTTGTCTTTTTTACTAGTTACATGAGGGACGGGGCTTAGGACACATATGTGTGCAATTAGATGGTTCCTCTTTCCCTCCATGCAAATAAGATATGTTACTTTGTTGAAATGTATTCTTTAATAGATATAATGAGTGCGTTCTAAACATCATTATCTATCCTAGCAAACCTTATTCTGTTAGAATAAATCCATGATTCAACCCTTACATTTAAAGTTATTTTTATTTCATTTTTTATTGAAAAAACTACAAATAATACTCCACTGTAGTGGTAGTAACTATCACGCTTGATAACTTTTTAACATTTTATTTATTTATTTATTTCGCAATTTGAATAAGAGTTTATCATAAAAATAATTGATTAAATACTAGGCCTATATTTTAATATTAAAGATGAATAGATAGATTCATTAATATAATTAATTAAATTATTTATTATTAGGTGTTCTGTCTTACGAAAGGCCCATTCCTTTTGTCAGTGATATTACTTAAATCGTCAATCCTCCTTAATACTCCTTCAGCTCCCAGAAATTTCTTATTTCCTTCAAATCACCCGATAGTTGTAGCTTCCTTCTTCCAAAACTAAGACTTACTAACTAGCTAAGACCTTTTCTTCCATGACGTCACGCAGAAGACATTTTCTCCTATGGATGTTTCCAATCCAGTTTACTTTTCAACGAAGAATCACATCCAGATTAAATAAATGTATCTAATTTCAATGTGAACCAAATCCTTAATTAATTTGTGTGAAGACATACTAGATTTTCAAACTAACTAAATATTAAATAATAAAACAGATAAAAGATAAGACCTCGGAGAAAAAATAAGAGAAAATGAGGGAGGGTTTTTCATGTCCGGGCCTGTCTCTTCTTTTTTTTGCAATGAATTTATCTCAATTTTATACAAAAAAATATAGTAATATAAGGTCATTTTCCTTGTGGCGGCAGTAAAAAGGTGTTTGGCCCTGGAAGTGCCAGAGTTATCGGTTTTGGCTCGCCTTGCCACGTTTAAGGGTGCATTAATTGCTAGTAGGGCTTCCGACCCTCCCTCAACTCACACCCTCCATTTCTCCGATCTAAATTACCCCCTACATCCCTCTCCACGTCTTCAACCCCACCACCCCACCCTCCTACCCCAACGGGTCTTTCCACATAACCCTTTCTCGCACCCTCGCACCTACGTGCAGAACTCTCACCCCAGAAATTCTCCACCCCCACCAATAAAATGCTAATGTTACTCCCTCTCCTGCCACCATCACCATCACGTAAAATTCCCAGCCCACTTTCTATCGTTGCCGAATTTCAGTGTGCATTAGCTGCCTCCCCCTTCCTATTTCCAGGCCTTGTGAAAACAGTCATTGTATTTCTTTGGGAAACGGAAACTTAAATAGTCATTTATCTTAAGAGTTTGAATGGGTTGTCGAAGTTAACTATTTTTTTGTCTTTAAATGAACGTTTTACTGTACTTAAAACAAGAGAGAATGGCTTGGGTTAGTGAACTATTTAATGGCTGATTACATTACACATTTACATAAATAGATTCCAGATAAAATATGTTTAAAGGAGAGTGGAAGAGGTTACACAATGATGAGCTATATAGCCTGTACTAATCACTATACATTGTTAGGATTCTCAAATCATGCAACTTATGGTGGGCAGAACATGAAAAGTGAATGTAAGAAATTTGAATTTGAATTTAAATGGATTGATTGGTAAACCTAATGAGAATACGTCAAATAATATGAGAGGAATACATGTGTATGGACCTGAAAGAGATAGGTATGATGGGGTAAACTGGATATGGGGCGTAATTTTTTTTAATGCGGTGATGACCTTTCGAATTCCTAGTGCCACAGAGTAACTTATGTGTGTAATGCCATACTTACATACTACCATAAAATACGTATGTAGTGCCATAAAATACTTACATACTACCAAAATATATTTTAAAAGTTCTTAATTCTGCAGAAATCTTTCAATAAAAAAAATAGATCTGGTAGAATATAGTACATTTCGTCAAATTACGATGGAATTAAGTTTGTTTGTTTTTCGAACAAATGTTTAGGTACAAGGTATCTAGCCAACGGCGAGTAATCATTTTGAGTGGAAAAGCAAATTAATAATATTTTATTAATTTTGATTTTATCTCAAAATTTGAGTTTGTTTTATCTTTGGAATGTACTAGGTTTATATGCTAACACTTTTCGTGTTTTATTTCTCTCTAATGTTTTCAGAGATATAAATATAGCATGTGTCCTATTATTATTAAAAGTTCTTTTTAAATATATCGATTTAAGTCAATTATTACCATACCTTATTTATCTCTTTATGCTCCTTTTTAAATTCAAGATACACCCAATTTATCAAAAAAGTATATAAACCCCTTCAAACTAATTATTTTATGCAGAGATAAGAAATATGTATTTAATGATAAGTAAATAATAATTTAACTGGATTTGTTCTAACTAAACATAAGTTTTATTAATATCATTAAGTTTAATTTACAAATCAATAGAGATTGACCTACCTTGGTGGCCATGTGGTCTAAGGCGTCACCATCGCAGATTACTAGAGTGCAGATAACGGGGAGATTGAGGTTCGAATATTAGTCAGGTATATTGAGTGTTGTGATTTCAAAATTATTTCACACTCTGCCTACATGCAAATGCAGAATCACTTTCAATAACTATAACCTTTTTCATTCCAAAAACCATTAACGTAATTAATATAGAGGCGTATAGCCCTAACGGGTAGATAAGCATGGTGATAAAAATATTGTGTATAGCTCAAACAAGACTGATAAATTGATGGATATTTAATTAAAGTATAAATTATTTATTATATTATTTTTTAGATTTGTTAGTGTCCTCTAATTTTGTTTCTTACTCAGTCTTAGTAACAATTCAATCAATAAACGTTTTTTAAAATCGATGTTTGAGAAGATAGGTTAGGAAAGAAGAATTTTTAATAAGTACACCTCATTTGGGTTTAAGTAGAGTGGGAAACCCAACCAGCTGGGAATTGAACACCGATATTCCTATCAGTGGCAAAACAGACCAGATGAAAGTAGTATTTAGTTCGCATTTCCACCAATGTGAGTAAATATATTCTTACAAAAATTTAAAAATACTTGATCAATGTTATTATTTTTTTACATATATTTTGTTTGCTTTTATTAATTTGCGTATGATTTCTTATTTAATATGTTATAATATTCATGTTCTTATAACTAAATTTTATTTATGTGTTCGCTTTTCCATTTCATTAGTGTTTCTGAAATGAGCCTAATTATATTTATGTGTTCGATTTTCCATTTCATTGCTGTTTTATAAATGAACCTAATTATATTTTTCTCTTTTTATTATTATTAAAACTAATTAATGTGTTATTTCTTTTATTTGTAGTCCACAAGAAAATGGTGGGGAAAAAATAAAATAAAACATCATTTTTAACGAAATATGTCATGTTATTAACATCAACTTTCAAAAATAACAGAATTAATAAATCTCTTATAAGTAAGGTGAGTCGTTGTTTGAACACGCACACACGCACGCTGGTAAGGATTTATAACGGCTGGTTTGCCCCGTGCAGCATAGAGCTGTTATGTCAATACACCAAAGGATGACTTCGCAGGGGTTCAAAGAACACCACTCGGGAATAGATAGAGAGAGAGAGATAGAGAGAGAGAAAGAGAAATATAGCAAGAGGGATTGGTATGTTTGCAAAGCAAATATTCCTTACTTGAGACCGAAACGCAAGGTTACCTAGCAATTCAAATATCCTTCCTTGATATTACCTGCCCGGATACCTTGTCACAAAAGCACATAGAAGAAATATTCGAACCAACAAGTCGTCTACAATAGTGAGAAAGACACAAATAAAAACGTTAAACATTTTGATTTTAAAACTTTAAAAAATATTGGAAATATTGTAAAATATGTTCAGTTCATATTTGTTAATTTGGAACAGTTATATTTAAATTTTTCGGTTAAATGACAAACTAACAAATATTCCAATATTTTTACTAGATTTTTTTGAAATTCCCCGGGCATTTTCAGGTTTCTTGTCCATCACGGGGTGTAACTAACATTGTAATCTTCGAAGAGTAGGAAGAAAACCTACACTCCCTTTTGGAAATTAAGTTATTTCTAGTGTAGGACCTCAATCGCTTTACAAAGAAGTAATGTCTGTTTACCTTTAAATAAATATATGTTTTAACTCTCATATATTACGTTATATTATCAACTTTTGTTCTGTACCTCAGAGCTTTCTATAATATTAATAATAGTAATGCTAATGTCATCTTTATTTGGATGAAGTTAAGGCCAGCACCTTTTATTACACTCAACCCCTTAATAATAAAGCATGTACATCTAATACTTGTGTGCTAAAAACTAATTTATAATATCCGTACAAAAATAGCAAATAAAAAAATATTGTTCAGATACATAATTGTACATTTATGAGCATATTAAAGTAAAATAAATGAATAAAGTAGAACTAAATAAATGAAAGAGAGAGAAATAAACATTAAAGCAAACAATCATTCCACACATAAATACAAATGCATTATGTTAGGCGTAACATCTCTAAACATGATGGAGTTAGTAAATAATTTAAAAATAAAACAATGCTGTTAGTTAATATTGGGAGATTATACAGATTAAATATATTTATATATTTTACTTTCTACAAAAATTATCTTTGTATTTTTTTAGCACTGCGTCTTACTACCCGTTTGGGTTATATGCCCACCTAATTTTACTGCATACCTACACTTCCCCTCACATCGACAATCGAGACTTTGCTCGCAGACCTTATGCTTGACTAAAAATTTGATAACTTATTTGTCAAATCATAAACATATAAATACAATTTGTATTTAGGATATCATATTAATTTTTAAGAATTTAACTACAAACCACGGGAGGGACTTTGACATCCAGATTAGGTCACCCTATTTGTAGACTAATAGTCGCTCTGGTGTCACAAAACGTTGACCAGGGTACACCACAGGAGGTTGTCTACACGTACCAGCAATGGAATGATGTGATGATCGTTATTATATTGTGGAGGCAGGGTTAATCTTAGCCTGACTTAATACTAACTAACCAAACCGTAGCAAGCATTGGGATTAATACCATAAAGGGAGTAATACCAAAGGTGCCAACCGGGATTCGAACCTGGGACCCTAGACTCGTGGCCAGATGCACTGACCATTACGCCACAGGGCCGATTATTTCTTAAAGTATCAAAAGGGAATGTCCCTAATGGAAATATAGGTTTTATTTACGCATCATTTAGCATTTCTATATGTTTAATCTAGGAGGCAGGCAATCAAAGTCTAAACTAAACAAGATATATGTGAAACCCATTAAATTTAGATTATAGCTCCTAAATGTAAGTTTCTTATTTCTGGTAAAACATTTGAGAGCTTTGTCATTTATCTACCGATGCATTAAATAATTATTATATTAAATTTTGATAAGTTTATTAATCTTGAGTATCTAACTAAAAATTAAATCAAATGAGATAAGAAATATATTAAATAATGTGTGCAAATAAAATTAATCCAGGATTAAGGGTTTTTATAAAAAGTATATTTAAATACTTAATGTATCAACTTGAAGAAAAAAATTGTTTTTGACAATGTAAAATGTAAGGTATTTGAATAAGATATATATAGATGTATGTAATTTACCTTTATTTTTAATTTACTCGAAAAAAATATTATTTTTAACATTAAAATATCATACAGGAGATGTGTAAATTGGTTGATGGAATTAACTGTTTAGTAACCTAAGAGCTCTATTATTGTAATACGGAGGTTCTACTTGACTGCCGTATCCAAGACTAATTCGGGGAGTTCATATATAACATGCATTGTCCTTTCACATTCCCTTAAGACCGGACTTTAAAACATGGCTTTACCCTTAGCAATTGACCTCCCAACACGACCCTCTTCTCTGGACAGTGTATACAGGCCTGTCAATATTAGCGGAGCAAGCAAATCCTTGCAAACTATCCTAGTTAATTACCAACTTGTACCACCTACCCACCCTCTTAAACACCCCTTTATTCATCCTTCCTCTTACTAACCCCTTACTCACCATACACCGTCACACTACGGAGACCTAGTATGTTACGCTGGCGCCTTATGATATCGGAAATTCGAGAAAGATGAAGAGGTATAGAGATTTTTGTTTTTCACCCTTGATTACTACCCAGATTCGATATCCAAATATTTTCACCAATGGAGTTGGGATGGTGAACACTCAATATTTAAGAAATGCTTCCAAAATTCTATAGAGAAAGAAATGGAAAAAAATCAGATGTAAAATAAAACTTACCCACACCTCCCCATGACCAGGAAATACGATAGAAACTTTCACCTTATTGCACCTTAGATTCTTGGGGAGAAAGTGTAAAGGAAAAATATTTCTATCATCGTGCCTTACTACTTATTCAGGTTAGACGTAAATACGGTAGTTACTCTAATGGGGAAGGGATGAGGAAAGATGCATTTTAGAGGTAATCTACCCTTATTCGCTTTGAAAGAGAGTGGAAAACAATTTTTTTTAAACTAACATTAGTAGACACAACTGGGATTTGAACCCCAATATTGCTGTCTTCAGTAGGCCAGTTCAGCAAGAGACTGACTCCTTAAGCTATTCAGCCACTTAACTGAGTAAAAAATAATCGAAAAATGAATGAAGCAACAAATATAGTTAAAGTATTTTATTAACTGGTGGCAGTCAACAGTCAATGAAATCTTTTGTGAATGTTGGGATGGTGAACACTCAATATTTAAGAAATGCTTCCAAAATTCTATAGAGAAAGAAATGGAAAAAAATCAGATGTAAAATAAAACTTACCCACACCTCCCCATGACCAGGAAATACGATAGAAACTTTCACCTTATTGCACCTTAGATTCTTGGGGAGAAAGTGTAAAGGAAAAATATTTCTATCATCGTGCCTTACTACTTATTCAGGTTAGACGTAAATACGGTAGTTACTCTAATGGGGAAGGGATGAGGAAAGATGCATTTTAGAGGTAATCTACCCTTATTCGCTTTGAAAGAGAGTGGAAAACAATTTTTTTTAAACTAACATTAGTAGACACAACTGGGATTTGAACCCCAATATTGCTGTCTTCAGTAGGCCAGTTCAGCAAGAGACTGACTCCTTAAGCTATTCAGCCACTTAACTGAGTAAAAAATAATCGAAAAATGAATGAAGCAACAAATATAGTTAAAGTATTTTATTAACTGGTGGCAGTCAACAGTCAATGAAATCTTTTGTGAAGTCTACATGAATCGGAATTAAATGAATGAATATACAAAAATTATAATAAACGCTTAGTAGTAGTGTAGAAAGAAATGAAAGAATGAAAATGAGGATAGGTAATGATATACAAGATGCAAAATTATTCATTCAAGAAGGTCATACTGATAAACTTGTATAGTGAGAAAGTGAATTGTTAATATTTAAATAATATTTTTACTTTTTCTTGACTCGTAAGAGAGAGAGAGAGAGAAGTTTTGTGATCCTAATAAAAATCTAAAGCGAGATATTGATAAATGTCCGTTTAATGAACCCCTGAAATAAAAAAGTAGTATTTGCCATGCCGTATATCTATCTTTATCTAGGCCTAGAGTCGAAACCATTTTACTGATTGGGCTAGAATTTGGTATCTAGGGTTTACATAATGTTCCCCCCCAAGGTATTTTTTGGATCAGATAACTAACCCGAAAATGATTGATAGTTCACTGAGAGGCAATAAAAAGATACAATAGATTCTTTAAAATCCTCTCTAGCGATATTTATTAAATATTTATCCAGGCACTGTTTAACATTACAAAAAAAAAATTAATTCTCTCGTTTTCCCATGAATGTTTCTTTAGGAATACTTGATATGAACGGAAATTTCCCAACTTTGATCATATCCATGCAACTATTTGAGATACTAAATATCTTATCATTGTAAAGTTGTAGTAATATTATAGATACAAATCTATCATTTGAAATATGTTTTATCAAACCAATAGTTTCTGAGCCATATGCAAACAAATGTATTTTTTTTAGCACTTAGAAAACAAAAATGTATTGATACAGAGATGTTCTTATTGTCTCATTGTTTATGTAAAGGTGTATATTTATTTTATCTGATAAAGTATTTCCGCAACAATTTATATTATTTAGTTTCCCAAACCTTATAAGATTTTCAATTATATATATATATATACATATAATTGATATATATGTATATATATACATATAATTGATATATATGTATATATATACATATAATTGATATATATATACATATAATTGATATATATGTATATATATATATACATATATAATTGATATATATGTATATATATATATACATATAATTTATATATATATACATATATATATTCAAATATGATTGGAAGGTAAAGTTAATAAAACGTTTTAACCCTACACAGCCCACTACAGTGGCCGCATGGTTTGAAGCGCTACTCTCGCAGTAGACCAGGTTAATGGTGACGGGGAGATCAAGGTTCGAATCTCGGTCGTGTGAACTGAGGGTATTTTTTGCAGAATTGTTTTCCAGTCTACCTCCATGCAAATTCAGGTAAACTACCTCTAAAATATAACCCCTCCTGATAACTAAAACCATTAGCGTGATTAGTATATAAGTGTATAGCTTGAACGGTTAGCAAAACAAGGTGCTAAAGAAAAAATCAAACAAGTGATTGTCAAACGTTTTCTACAACCTTTACGATCAAATTCTTCTAAGAGCAAAAGGTATAACCATTTATTGAAATGAATATTACCTGTGATGGTGCTGTAATATTATTTTTATGTATATAAATCGATCCGACACGTGTATAGGTTTTTATTTTGTGGTGGCAGAAGGTGTAAAAGATCAGATAACTCCTTCACAAACCCAACCTTGTGATTTATAAAGGTTAGCCTGCGAATCTTAATTAAATAAGTCAATGCCTTAAGACTCACGAGGTATAGGGTGACGAAACTATACGGATGAGGCAAACACGTGATACCTCGGAAGATTGTATAGATAGTACGATCATTTACATTGCTATTTACAAATAATACAATACAATAATGCATTCATTAATTCACAACTCTATGATAGTATAACTTTATTTTTGATGCAATATATATCAAAATATATTTTCATTTTAGTATTAATGTAGTATTAGTTGATATTTATGGGAAGCTGGTACCCCTTTTGGTTACACGCCTGACTTCTATTTATTAAGGAATTTAGAAACTAAAGTAGGTTATAAAAAGAATGAAAAAAACTTGTACTAGTGAATAAATTTTAGCTTACTATACCCGTTTGCGACAAAATATATATTACGTAAAAGAAATAAAAATAAATCGCAGTCGTTCTCATGAACGGAAACGTTTAGTTTTGACAAGACACGGGTAGAGAGTCATGTCACCGTGAAATACTCAAAAACTTGATAGAACGAACCAAAGAGAAGGAGGAACGAGAAAGGAGAAGGCAGAATGCCATCAACAGAACCATTTTTGAGAAGATTAATAGAACTCGTTATATTTTCAAATTTCGTACTATATCACACTACTTTTATTTAGTCTTCATCCACTTTTTCGTTCCGCTTTCTTTAGCGTTCCTTAAGATTTTTATTCCTTTATAAAAAAAAATCCTTCTCTTGCCACTGTTCCTGACAAGTTTTACTGATGGCTTGGAATTTTTTCGCTGATTTTGCCAATCACAAAATATATATTTTTCTCAGTAAAGGTGAGAATAACTATGTGAGTTTTTATCTGGACTTATCATTCGTGTTCCGTCCTCTTGAAGAGAACTTATTTCATCTTCTCAACAATAATAGCTTTTATCTTAGGTAGAGTCAAGAACTGTGTTTCCAAAAATATAGATGTCTTCAAGAGTAAGAAAGAAAACTTCTCGAGTTTGAAGAGGGTAGAGATATCTACAGTTTCCATTGAGTTAGAATTCGCGAATTCTAATGCGGAACCAAATGAATTCTTTGAAGGGTTGGAATAATAAATAAAGGTGTAGTAAGAAACACATAAATTGGACTACGATTTTATTTGTGGACCAAAGTTAAGGGGCATATTCAATATCAATCCTTAAGCTTATATTAATTAGTTAATATGTTCCTTTATTATTGAGTTCATTTACAAAATAATTTCGATTTAATTGAAACTTCTTTAAATAACTATGTTATCTAATTTTATTTTTGTGAGTATATTTATTTAGAAATTCGTGAGAATATCATTTTGAATATAGTAACGATACAGATAATCCTAAAAAACGATACAATGACCATATAACTAATAAATATATTTCACGGTTACCTTTTTTTAATAATGCCCTTGCTGCTAACAAAACCCAAAATAATGTTGCTAAACTTTAAAATTAAATTGCATAGAGACTGCTCAATATTAATTTATAATACTGATATAAATAATTCTGAATGAGATTGGCATTCAAATTCTCTATTCAGCGTTTTTAATCCCAGGGATAGAACCAAATGGAAACGTTTTTGGAAAAACTAAATTGAATTTCCTTTCAATAATGAACTTAAACAAAGGAACCTCTTATTTTAATTAAATTACAGTCACAAAAATAAATATTGAAACATTTAATAAAGGCTATATTTTCAAAAACAAAATATTTTAAAATTGTAACATATATGGGATATATAATATAATACAGGGTGGCCCACGGAAAAGTAGCCCGCCTCCTATATCCAGCAGGCGCCTCACTCTGAATTGGAGGAGGTCATAAAAACTAAATTGAATTTCCTTTCAATAATGAACTTAAACAAAGGAACCTCTTATTTTAATTAAATTACAGTCACAAAAACAAATATTGAAACATTTAATAAAGGCTATATTTTCAAAAACAAAATATTTTAAAATTGTATCATATACGGGATTTACAATATAATTCAGGGTGGACCACGGAAAAGTAGCCCGCCTTCTATATCCAGCAGGCGCCTCACTCTGAATTGGAGGAAGTCAATCCCCTTCCACACCATCTTGTGCTTTAGACAAGCAGTTCACTTGCTCATTCTTCATGTCACAATATGGGTGGAAGGGGACTGACCTCCTCCAATTCAGAGTGAGGCGCCTGCTGGATATAGGAGGCGGGATACTTTTCCATGGGGCACCCTGTATCATGTTTACCAAAACATTATATTTTCTAGTAAATCTAATTAACATGAAATTTATTTTTAATACAAAAGGATGAGCTTGAGACATTGATAGCATAGCATTTATATGGTTTTAAATATACTTTTTTTTAACAATAATCTTTTTCAATAGGTTTCTACATCTTAAATATGTGACTATTGAAAATAAAGCTAATACTGTTATAATATCTATATAAATAAGTTTATTAAATACATAGAAAAAAAATTAAAATATACAATAACTACCTACTTAAGTAATAAAAATGTCATGCCAAATTTATGTGCACATCTTTAAAAATTTGTTAAATAATATCTCTAGTAAATTAGTTTTCATGAATATCTAGATATTCATTGACTCCAAACAACTATTGTTTCCAATTCATTTTATTTAATATTCCAAGTTGTATAAATTTGTCACTGCATTCGATGGTAAACGAAATCACATAAGAAGAAAGAAGACATATAAAACATTGGCTACGGTCTGGCATTTTGTGAACATATGGGAAGTACTTTAGAGAGATGTCCTTAAATGAGGTTTTCTCTCTCTCTCACTCCCCCCACAAATACTGATACAATGCCTCCAAAAACATCTTAATCATTCTGACCTCTTTACTAAAGATAACTTTATACAAACACTGGTAATATAGATTATGATTAGTAACGATACAACAATGACAGTGGCCTAAAGCCAGCTAACTCAAATAGTGAGTTGAAAATTGGTCCTTAAATGTCGGGATTTAGTTTGAACCCTGGTCGTGTCTAATGAGTGTTCGTTGTCTTTCATATCGGTATTCCTACTGTCAACTTACCTATTTACTCTAAGGCACTAGGAACTCGAAAGTTCATTGCATAGCCACACTTACAAAAGTTCGTCACCAATTCCTATCTTGAGCTAGTTCTACCCAGTCCACCTCATTATACCCATTCTCCTTCAGGTCCACACTTATTCTATCTTCTCAGCTGCGTGTAGATCTTCCCAATGGGTTTGCCAGTCAGTACTCCGAACAAATGATTATCCTAGCAAGTCTTATGATTAGTACATAATATATAACTCATCATTATGTAACTTATTCCCCTTTTCAGTATACTCGTCCTTGTTTGAACCAAATATCTTCCTGTGTATCTTGTTTATGAACAACATAAAAGTTATAGTCCATCACCTAAAAATACTCGTATGAATGGCCTTATATAAAAATACAAAGATATTTGTTTCGCCCAAAATTCATAAGATTTTACTATATTTTTGGTGTTAATTTATACAATAAAGTTGGCAGCTGCATACCACATTACTTTGACGTATGATTAGGTGAGAGTAAATTCACACCATGACTTTCCCAGTAATTAAAACTTGGAACCAATTTTAGAAAAAAATATATTTTTTCTGTCAACAATGATATTTTAATATAATAATAGTGCTATTTTATAGGGATTGATATTATATATCAAAAACTACCACGAACTTTACATGAGATAGTGTATGAATACCTTAAAGTGAATTTAATAATTTTTTTAATGTTAATTCCTATTCATCTTTCTATAAAATCTGAGCTATAATTTTATATTTCTTCTTATTCTATACTTTGAGTTTTCTTCTTATTCTAAAGTCAACAACCCGAAGGTTTGTTTGATGTGATTTATAATCATCTGGGGCTAGGCATACATTCAGCCCTTACGTTGTTTAGTGCTGCCTGAACCATCTAGTAGGAATACCATGCACTACAGGCGTTCTGGAAGTGTTGGGTATACTGCTGCCATCCACAATGAATTTATATAGGCAAGCGTGAAAGAGCCTAACAATTTCATCGGGAAATATATTTTTGACTCATATTTCAGGGTTATTTTACATGCCACCATCGACATGGAACTGACGGCTCTACGTCCCTTCCAAAGGATGATGTGGTACTAGTTTTTATCGCCAAGAAAAATCCGTTTAACTTGGTTGGGTTTGAACCAACGGGCATCGGTTTCTGAGGCGAACACTCTACTCCAATACCCATGAGGTAGACACTTTTAGTTTAATAGGAGGTCTATAATTGAGCAACATAATTTTTAAAATAAAATAATATGGTCCATATTTTGACGAGAACTTGCTTTCACTAATTAACTTATTATATTAAAAAATAAAATAAAAAATCCCTGCTCGATGAACCAGTTTGAAACTAATGAAAATAAGAACGTGACCGGTGCTTTACATTCCAAGTGTTCAGGTAATATAATGAAAATGTTCTCCTAATGACTAAGCACTTACTGCGGTGGGCTGTTAACCGCGACCTGTGACGCAATCTCTTCACCACCATCTCAACACGTGAGGGTTAGAATGTAAACTAGCCGAGGGGGAAGGTTGGTAAACGTGTGGTAAATCACTTCCCACGACCTGACACCTTTCAACCTAGTGCTTCTGTCTGGTGTTCCTTGCAATATTTAGACATTAACCGAATAAACCCTTTTCACTACATTTTAAGTGAGTTTTTTTTTGTCATCACGTCACATCAACCGTTCAGGTTATTCGCATATGTTTTAGTTATTTTATTTCTTAGTGAAGAAGAATGTTGAATTTCAAAGGAATTTTAAACTCATTTACGTGAAAGGAGAGTTTAAAACCATTTAGGGAAAATAACCCTCAATACACATGGCAAAAGTGACGCCTTACACTCTTTTTTTAGTTAGTTAGATCGTCAATATCAAATAGTGTTGGAGAGCACATTAATATATTTAAAACTAGACATAAGACTTCGTTTTTAATTACAAAATTGATAAGTCAAAGTAGTGATAGTTTAAATGAAGTTAATTAATGTAATTTGAAACCTAATATTGGAATGAAGAAGTTTGATAAATTAATGTTTTACACACAAAAACTAAGTGTAAACATACAATTATACAAGAAATATATTATAATAGGGTTGCGTGTTAAATATATTTCAGTAGTCTAATACTACCATCATGACTTTATTTTCAACTTAAAATATTTAAGTTTTTTTTATTGAACTCCAAAAAAGGATTAAGGTAGGGATTACTGGTTAAGAAGATACATAATGATGAGCTACATACCCTGTACTAATCTCAAGACGTTATTAAAATAATCAAATCTCTCAGATTACGGTGGAAGGGACATGCAGCGTGAATGGGAGAATCTAGAACCTTGTTCAGCGTATTGACTGGCAAATAAAATGGGAAGAGACCATTATGAAGACCTTGATGCAGATGGGAGCATGACATTAGAATTTACCTGTAAGACATAGGATGTAGTTTAAGATAGGAATAGGTAGCATACTTTAGAAAGGGTGGCAGTGAACTTTAGATTTCATAATGATGGCATAGATCAAGCAAGTAAGTATTGAACTCTATTCAAATACATGTTTTCTCTATGTTTTTAGATTGGTATTAGGAGTAAATATTTACCTCTAATCCTAATCTATTATTTAATTATTTTATAATCCTAATAATATTTTAAACTCACTTAATATAACTTAAATAGCCCTTTATAAAATAAAATAAATTTCAAAGATATTTATTTATTATAGAGGAGCAAAAATAAAAATTGCGTGAGTAGGCGTGACTACATAAATATTCATCGAACATAATTAATAAATATATAATAATTAATGCCTACACGATACGTTTTTGATCGCTGTTTTCAAAAAAATTATGTCAGGCTTCACCATATCTAGAACGAAAAGCAAAAAAAAGCAAACCACTTTGGTGGTTGCATGGTCTAATGCGCTACTCTCTTGTTGGACTGGACTGCCAATGATGGGAGCTCGAGGTTCGAGTCTTGGTCGAGTGTAATAAAGGTAGTTTTTCAAAAATGGTTCTTCACAATTTGTCTAGGCAAATACGGGTACACTTTCTTTAAATATAACTTTTTTAATCCCTAAAACTATTAGTGTAATTAGTACATAAGCATATAACTTAAACTGGTAGTAAACGTGGTGCTAAAAAACATATCAAAAGTGATATCTCTGTATGTGAAGATACAAAGAAATTTCACTTTTTTATCATAGTGAAAAAGTGAAATATTGTTTAGGTCTGTTTAAAGGTTAAATATGAGTTTGAATAAATCAGTCATTTAATTTTAAAAAAGTAGTTTGTCATAGCGATTAAAATATATATATTTATTACCACAACGTGATGGATGTATCACTCCAAATAAATTTACACATAATACCAACCAAATATAAATATCGTTGTATCTTCTCTCCTTGACGTGTAATAACATTATTTTTTACCGGTAAAAGTCTTTCATCATTAAATAATAAAATTAAAATTAAAATTAAAATTCAAAGGGTTTTCCATTAAAAAAAATACACCTATATATAAGTCGACCTTTTGATAAGAATCCAAAACGGTGGATTCAAAATTGCATGTCGTTCTAAGAATAATTCACAAATTCTCATACAAATACAAAAAATTCATTGTAAGAAACCTGTGACGTAAATATATGAAGCGTTTTAAAACTACTTCTTGTCACGCTCAGGTTGAATAAATATTAAACCAGAGAAGATTAATCATGTTTATATATCAAAAAAAATTAAAGTTCTCTATTTTACCGTCTCTAAAACGAGTTGTTTGTTAAAAAAATGTCGTAGGAAATGAATAATGAAATACGTTGGTAGTTTCAAAATAATATATCCAGGAAAATGTAAAATAGTTGAAATCGCGAAAATGAATTACCCTAATATCTGGTCTACTAATGATTTGATATCTGAAAGGAGCTCTAAATTTAAATCCAGGCACTCATTGAAAAATAACTAATTTAAAATTTTCTTAATTTAGTAGTTATTAAAGTAATATTTAAGTAAAACACTTGCCGAATTAAATTAACTTGATACAATTGTTACTGACACTTACTCTGATATTGCAAAGAATATATTGGTGAAATCAAATCGACGGGATCAATTTAATAAAGATAAAGCAGGTTTAAATTCTAGAAATAATTTTAATCAAATCATCGGCTGTAAAAGTCAACTTCGTGATTTTGAATTATTCTTGAATTCGCGCATTAGATAAATTGCCAACTATTTTCTGTCACTGAATTAATAATTGTTCTTTAAAGTTTGTGTATATATTTTAATATTTTTATATATCTTTTTAAGTCTGGTCAGTTTATCAACAATATAAAATCATCAAATTAAATTTACCAATTTAGAAAGTGGAATTTTAATACATTAATCAACATATTACCTCTAAAAGCTATAAATAGTAATTGAAGTTGTATTTTAATTTTTGAGTGTAAAATGTGTCTTAGAAAGGTGTAGGTAGAATTTAATGATACAAAATTTGTTCATAAGAAGTGACTATAAAATATAACAATTTTAAATATATAACTTATACGATTACATGGTGATTAGTTACATGTACTGAAAACATCACAAGCCACTATAAGGATAACCAAGTTTAGTAGATTATGATGTGCAGGACGTGCAGCGTGAATGGGAGAATCTAAAACCATGTTCAAGGTATTGACAGCTTGTCTCCAATTTTAATATTGCCATTTTTAAACAAGTAGAATTAGTAAAAGGCTTAGAAAGCTTATACAATAATTGTTTTTAAAGTTATTTAACATCAAAGCCACGGTTCAGAAAGAATATAAGTACATTTTTGAGAAACCACATTTTGAAAAACCAGAGTCATGATTTTTCCAATCATTTACTACCTCCTGACATCCTCATTTACGAGACCATATTTTATGAGATTTCAGGTAACTTTAAGTCCTCCCCCATTTGGTAAACGAGCCGGTTCCATTCCTAAATCGATACCTCTCACAATTCTTAGAAAGGGCATCTTCAAAGTCACAGTATTTTATTGAGTTGATTCTTGGTGTTCTCTGGTGGAATCGTATGCAGAAAATTGGGTGATCCCTCCATCTAGGCTATTCAACCATTTAGGATAAATCATGTCACCATTTGCGTCTGGTGTAGCCGCTCTGTCTTGACAACCTGGTAGCAAAGCAGCCAGATGATCCGCTCCAGGACGTGTCATTGATGCACCACATGTGACCTTGTGTAAGTGAAGTACAGTTACCATACATGTTGGCCTTCTAGAACATGTTGAAATATCCTCCATGTTGGTGAAGTTAACAGGGTGGGTGGCACACGCAAACTTCCCAGACAACCTCCAAGTGCAGCACCGATGATCGTCAAGTTTTAAACAAATATGGATCCTGTCGCCAAAATGATTCGTGCTTCTTTTACTATCCATAACGATCCCCACGATTTTCAGTGACGAGTAGGTGAACCTTCTATTAGTGCTTAGAGTTAAGAGTGGACATTCCAGATGTCTTCAAAAAATCTTCACGTACGTAGATCAATAGCTTGGTTCATTGTTGGTAAACGTGGTGAGCAGTCAGTGGTAAGATGATCTAGCATATCGTTTTCCTGGAGCAAAATATCTAATCTAATTCCAACGTCAGCGTGAATCATTCCAAAAGGGTGAGCAATTTGTATCATTGGCAGACCTTCCTGACACATGGCTATAATACGTGTGCAGTCACATGATACCATAAGCCTACAGGGTATGTTTACAACTCTGAACAGTAACAGAGGCTTTACCTGAATTCAAACCAGCTCTAGGGCTCAAACTGTCCATCCACGTGACATTATTCAAAATAGAACACGGTGAAATCATATGGGACGTCAGAGGAATATTCCTTTATGTGTGAGTAGAATAAAATTCCTACATTGAAAAATAACTGAACTTCCAATTATATATCTATTATTCATAAATACTACTACTCTTAACTATATTTGTGTGTTAGTTAACTTTAAAATTTGATTTAAAGCCATCATAAACCTTACAATATTTAACCTATTATTGAAACATCGATCCCAAATAAAATTAAAGGTTGGTGGCATATGCATCTATTAAGTATATAGCCTTCTCTTTTAAAATACCCCAACATCCTTAACCTTTACTTTACACTTTACCTTCCTAAGCCCCATATACGTTTTAATTGAGATAAGTACGTTAATATATTTTGAACCATAGATTACTTCTAATTGTGAGTTAACTCAGTCAACATTTGAACTGAAATAAATGACATAATTTCACTTTGTTTTAAAAATGAATAAAAATTTCGAGACGTGTAAACTCAAATCAAGTGAAGAATTCAGAAAACCGCACTTGGATCCAGTTATTTTAGAGCAAAATTGTGTTTATTTTTTAGTGACAAAATGGTCTTGAACTGGTATCGTAATTATAATGATAATGATCTAGTTAAAAAAATTACTGACTATAATACCCTATTTTAAACTAAAAGGTAAGGTTTTGAAATAAACTGTTATTTATATGTCTTTTTTCTCTCCTTAATTTGTTTGATAGAATAATTATTTTAATGGTTACAATCAGCCATATCAAATCAAGATACTTTTTAAATGCCGTTCAAATGTGTTAATAATAAATCAGAACCAAACATCTAGGATATTATTAGTCATAAAGTAGGACTTTTGCGAACTTGGTTAGTCAAATACATTTAAAAATGAAATCCTTAAACGTGTGAGAGCATACTATTAATGTTTTAATAATATCTTTATCTGAAAAACATATTACGTAATATAGTTTCAAACCTACTCACATTTAAATTAAGTGAAAAATGAACACCTGGACATGGGAGGCTAAACTAGGACTTTTGGATATGAGTGCCACTTGATTGTAATTAACTCACCTGTCCAACTGATCCTAATGACAATCATTACGTTTAGGTTTGTAATAAATTTAATTTAAAAACTACTAATATTTATTAGAGGTCATGTTTTGCATGGATGATATAATAATATACTGTTTCACCTTAGTCTTTGCACATCTGGTTAGTGGATTAAAAAACATCTACTCATATCGGTGTCTCCACAGACTAGGGCGAGTGGTTAGGTTTATTCAAATCATGCGTTTCTTGTTCCGCTCTGATTAGTGTAATTATTGGTATTGACAGACGAGTATTAAGACGTAGTGAACTTAAAGCATATTTATCATAAGAATATATTAATTTACTAATATAAAGGCTTTAAAAAATAATCCCATGTGTGCTAATTGAACTAATCCTGGGTTACTCACGTCACAAGTGTTAATTGTCAAAGTTCCGGAAATCTGTTCACCCCTGTTCTGAGATCAACCATTACTGGCACCCGTTACTGCCTCGGAAAGAGAAGAATGTATAATTCCGAGTGTTTCCGTGGCGTAGCAGAAGATGTCGCAATAAAGTTTGCAATCGAATTTCTGCCAACTGAGAAAATGTGTAAGGAAGGGGGCGGAGCGGTGGAGGGAAAGGAGTTTTTGAGAAAAGAATAGGCGTACGCACACACAGTGGGGGGGAAAGTGGCGACACCGAATTGGATGCCATGCCACCGAAAAAGGAAAGACCAAAAGTAATTTCAAGATTTTCTCAGTTCCAACTTTTTGCTTCAACCTTACATGATCTTTATCCACCAATATTTATTTCCTATCAGTTTCTTATCCATTCTATCATGCATTGATAGATTACTGTTTTGCATCTTGATGTTTACTCACATTAGAGAAATGAAATATTTATTTGGTTTTCCATTCGCCTTGCGAAAGAATATACCTATAAAATGATTGAATTCTTGGCTTACTTCACATAGCTTTAATTCTAAAGATCTTCAAATATATTGGGTATATACATAAGTTACATAAAAATCTTGTGGGAGTTCAAGTATTAATAGTTTGTATATTATCCCCCCTTAATCAATGCAATCAATGAGTATAATTTATATTAACTACTAATGTATTCCTTTCAGAAAAAAATTGCTAGCACTGATTAGGTGCAAATCTAATTTAAGATTTGAAAGGAAAGTTATAACAAAAAAGTATATACTTGAATAGTGATAATTTTTTTAGGGTGACAATTTGTATTCAAATTGAAATATATCAAATTAAAACAGCGCTTCATTCAGAATAATGTGGAAACTCGTTTAATTTTTTCTTTTTATCTTATGCCTCATAAATAAATTTAAAAGGGAATTAGCTTGAATACCCAAGAAGACACCCACATTTTTTGTTGCCTGTTCTGAATTCATTTAATGTAACGAAAAATCTTAATATTATTTATCACGGTTTTCTTGCCCCGTAAAGTTTTAAAGCCTTTTCATATTTTATATTTCATTTATTGCAGCTAAGATCACCTTTATTCTATTCCATAAAAAACCCAAAACTTTTATTTCCAACCTGTTTCTCTTAGTTATGCAAAAGGAAGAGAGCATTATCTTTTATTTGTTTATTTCCATCCATATGAATGTGCGTTATTAATTAATTTTTTAATCAAAACAAATCAAGGGTGTTTGTAAAAAATATATATCTCTTATGTTAATTTTATGTTGAGCCAGAATTCCACAGATATTGAGAATGGGGACACGTACTAAATAATTAAGTATGTATTTACAAATTATTTTCACTGTCATTGCATTTCTTAGAATGAGTGAAGTAATTAATAATGATACCATAATATATAAGGACAATAAAAATACTTCTGTGGATTCATATAATATTTTAACATATTTATTGCTGTTCTACTCTACATCCATCATTGTTTCCAGCCTATGGACCAGTTCAGTTTCTTATTCAAGCCATATATTTCCCACTACCAGCTTGCTAAACCTATCGTAGCTTCATACGGCTTATAATCTAACCTAATACTAGGAAAAATACAACATCCAGTTCTCATCTGTTAATTTATCACTGTGAAAGGGTAAACCCACATTTAACCAATGCTAGAGTTTCGGCCATGCTGGGAATCGAATCCGGGACCCTTAGCTCAGTAGAGAGACATTCTTTCGGCTGAGCTGAGGTGTCGGATTGATGTTATACTTGTTGACATTTAATTGATAGCAATTTAGTTGTTTTTTAAAAACAACGATTAAAAAAAATGGACTCGCTTGAAACAATTAGTGTTTTAAATTATGAGATGATTTTTTCAAAATAGCATTGTTATCTTAGAACAAATATACATGTTATTTGTATTTCAATGACTCTTAAAACGTTATGAATTACAAATTTGATATTTAAATAACTATATTTTAAAGTGTATTTATCTTTTGTTATAACATTCTCTAAGTTACTGAAACAAAATACGTGTTTAACGTCTATGAACAAATTGAGTTAGGTGTTTTCTAAACTTATTAAAAATCGTAAAAATCACCTATTTTATATTATATAACAGCCCACTCCACCTGAAATTAAACCATATCATGAACTGCAGCAAAGAATAGCTGAATTAGCAAAGATTTTTTGGGGTCCTATGTTCCAAATCGAGAGTTTAAGGAAGTTGTTATTATTATAATAATTGCTAATGATGGGGATGTCGGAGTTCTAATCCCATTCGAATGTTTTGAGAGTAGTTTTTACCAAATGATATTCCACTCTGTATCCACAAAAATCATGGTAAAATTCCTATAAACTCAACTGTACTCATCTCTAACACCTTTGCCACATTTGTAAATACTATGCTTATCCAGAACTGGTAGTAAAACGCGGTGCTAAAAAAAACTTATATGAGAGATTGAAATATCCTTTTTAAACTATCCATACTTCTTATATTTACTGTATCTCTGCTAATAGAAGTGGTACTGAAGCTTTGAACCATTTATAAAACGGTTAAAAGTACAACTTTACGGTGGGATGGAAGGGGATACGAGAAAAATCCAGTAGTTTTCAGTTTTTATGGCAAAATAGTTTTTGGCCAAAATAATAAATAAACATAGAATCTAATTTTCTTCACATGGTGACCTTAAAATGTCTTGAATGTCTGTCAAGGGTGTCCTGGAATGTAATGACAACTTTTTTCTCTTTATTTAAAAAGTTTATCATCTAATGCCACTATTCTCGTGATGGATATTCAATAACTTATTATATCAACATGCTAAGAAAATTAAACTCTATGTTAATACTGCAGCAATATTATAGTTTATTTTAGCCAAAATAAAATGTTTTGCCATAAAAACTGCAAAAACTCTCTGCTTTTCTTGGTTCCCTTTCCATCCCATCTTACCATTATGACTCGCCTTTCGCTTCAATTTCAGTGTCCCAAGCACTCGGTTGGTCCGATATCAGAGCTAAACTTCTCAAGTTTCTCTTGCAAACTTACCACAATCATATTTTCTCTAAGAAAAATCTTAGATTTAAATGTCTGTAGAATTTGTATTCGATTGAAAATCAACTTTATGTTCAAAAACCTCAAATGTATTTACCCTGTGAAGTTGTCCGTTGGTCTGTATATTTATATATACGTAAACATTCTACAGGTTGCAAAATGCAACGATTTGTTTGTATTCGATTGGTATATTCTTAGAATATAACCTTAATGCAATTAATTAAATTTACCCATGATGTTAATTATTAAATAAACCATTTTTGTAATCTTTTTATTTTTCTAATTATCTTTGGAGGTTTATATATAAAAAAATTGGAATGTTTTATGCAACCAAGTTAAAAGAGATGATTTATTTAATTTTAACTTTTTTTTTTTGTAAATAGGGTGGTTTAGTTAAAAATTTGTTCCGTAAATTTGGGAGTAAATTGAGCTACACCCTTTGGTCAATTTTTTTCCCCGTAGGAACTAAAAATACAAATTTTTCGCAATTCTAGAAATGTAACAAATATCGTTTTGAAATAAAATATATTAATTATGTATATGATATAAACATTATTTTATAACTAATATATACACTATATTTAGGCTAGAATATATATACTATTGTATAAACACAAATATAAGAGTTTTGTTTAGATTATAGTTATCTACCAGAAAAATAATAGTTTATCCTTTTTGATAGGCCAAGAAATTGTGTGGCTTACAAATGATTAAATAAAGTACTGCGGGATACGTACATAAATAATTTAGAGTTGTCCTCAAGTTCCATATTAATCGTCCAATTAAATAAAAAAGTTATGAGAGAAACGGTAAAACTCAGAAAGCAGATATATATACTAAAAGAATTGGAATCATTTGCAGTGGACTTTTCTATTCTAATTGTTGTTGACGGAAATCTGGTGGCTCGAAAACCGGCTAATTGTACTGAAAGTATTTTATCCTAAATAGTGTCCTAATTTCACTCATAACAAATACGATTAAGCTTCTACTTAATTCTTTAATTAAATTTACCATTAGTGTCGTTAAATTTAAATAGCCTGCAGGCTAGTAAAACACGATAAAAAAGTGTGTGGCTATAAATCTGTAAATATGACTATCAGATAATATTAATTCGTTAATAGTTTTGAAACTAACACATTTCCTTATAATATTTACTTTAAAATAGCTAACATTGTATGTTATTGATGATAATGTAAACCTTTTTCTTTAATTCAAAAAGAACCAAGCATGGACAGACTTGGAAAAATGTATAAGCTTTGATATGAAATAAACAACTTGTTTATAAGTTATACTACTCCTGTATTCTCCAAAAAATCTCAAAATATCGTTATTCTATTCTCTGAAAGATACTGCAGGTGAACATCGATAAACTTAGGTGAAGTGTGGCATTTTTATGTAGCCCGCTGTATATTATGTGACCTTACCCCGACTCACACATACTCACTATTCGCAACCCCCTCTCCTATTCCCCTCCCCCTTTTTTTTGGAAACCCTGGACTCAACGCGTACAATTTATTCGGGCCTTCACTATCTCGCTACGACCCTTATTCTCACCCACTAAGCAGTTTTCACCACCACCAACATCCTTTCTGAAAAAAAAA
>CABFWB010000326.1:202675-216705 GCA_902151455.1 Timema bartmani | reverse complement strand
AAAAAAAAAAAAAAAGTAGCGAAAGGGTGTATAGTCAGGGAATCGAGAAGAAAGAACGAAACTAAAGAAAGTAAAGAAAGTTGGACTAACTAGTTTTAGACATAAAGCCCATAACATCATTTTTAAATTGTAGTATAATCATCAAACTTATGCAAAAAATGTTTATCTTATTAATTTTGTGGGGTTCTTTTAATAGTGTTCTAGGACTCATATGCGTGAGCATGGTGGTTAGCGTGTCAACCTTTTAATGTCTTGTTTGAAAAGGTGTCAGTGTTTGAATGAGAGTTTGGTGTTTGAATCCCAACTGGGTGTACTATTGATGATATTTCCTAAAGTCAAATGTGGATATATTTATTCCGATTCCTAACTTCTTCATGCTTACCCAATTATCCTTATTAATATGTGTATAGCTAGAGACGACTAATGAGAATCTATGTGTAAAACAAATCGAACACTTAAAACATTACATTTCCTGAAAAACTTTGTTTTTTAGACAGGATTCTCATTACACGGAATTATAATCCAGTGTGAGATATGGTTATTAAACAGGAGGTATTTGGACGGGTAACTATGAATGTACAAAGTTTAGTTGAAATCCCCTTAGGTAAAAAGCTTCAAAGATTTCCGCGCACCAAATCCATTTTGTTGACTTATTGCAACTGATGGGCATTTAGTGTAATCCCATCACGTTATAGTATTTTAAAGACCCCCACTCCCCGAATAATTCATGTTGACATATTGAAAATGGCGGAAATGTACTGTAACCAAAACTTTCCATCAAAATTATGTAATGATATTGAGTTTTGCATCGTGCGTTGTTGGCTTTAATAGGTCAAGTTAAAGTTGGGCTACATTGACGTACAGAAAGGTGGGAGATAAATGTACGGATTAAAAAAAATTGCAACTGATGCATTAAAACGTGTCAGAGACCGGGGTAGTGGATGTATGGTGAGGCACACCATTGCATCTCACCGTTACCTATCTAAAAAGAAGTATACTTTATAAATGCCTTTGTTATAGGGAAAATTCCTTTATATATATACCTACTAAACACTGTATGCATACCTAAATAATAGTAAAAACACCTTACACATACCTAACTAATAGATAAAACACCTTACACATACCTAACGAATAGGCAAACCACCTTACACATACCTAACTAATAGGCAAACCACCTTACACATACCTAACTAATAGGCAAACCTCCTTACACATACCTAACTAATAGGCAAACCACCTTACAGATACCTAACTAATAGGCAAACCACCTTACACATACCTAACTAATAGGCAAACCACCTTACACATACCTAACTTATAGGTAAAACACCTTACACATACCTAACTAATAAGGAAAACACCTTACACATACCTAACTAATAGGCAAACCACCTTACACATACCTAACGAATAGGCAAACCACCTTACACATACCTAACTAAAAGGCAAATCAACTTACACATGCCTAGCTAATAAGTAAAACACCTCACACATACCTAACTAATAGGCAAAACTACTTAAATACACCTAAATAATAGGGGATACCCCTTACACAAACCTAACTAATGGGGAATACCCCTTTTAGATAGATTTATATCTAATTTAGCAATATAAAATGATGTGTTAGTTTAATTGGTTGAATACATCTGTTCAAGGTAATTGAATCTTAAGGAATCCAAACCAATTACCAACGATAATGTCCACCAATTGTTACCATTGCGTACCATAATCAATATGGAAGCTTGTACATGCGGAGCATATGTCAACCCCATTTTACCAGTGGCTGTGTTTCGAGCAACACGTAACCAATCACCTCACTTGTAGATCGTAGATTCAGCCACGGACAGTGTGGTGAATTACTGTGGATTCACACGTTCACAAAAAAATAAGTGTAGAACAGAAACGTGGTCACGTGACGAGCCCTAAGCCAATCACAAAAGACTTCCGCCTCATCGGCGCGAGCTGTTCCACTGAAGTTCAACTCATCTTTACTTCGTCCACTCTGCCTGTGATGCTCGGCACGGGAGAGCCAATCAAATCTCAGAACAAACCATCGCAAATCTGTGCTCATGTGCATTTTACAACGCTTGCCCTCTACAACCAGAAGCAAGCAAACAGCTTTGTTGGCCGTTGTGAGTAGATTTGAAATAACCCGTTAATGGAAAGCGTGTGTATCGATATATTGGATTATGTCACGACACAGAACAATAATTTGAAAACATCCATCAGAAGAATTTTAAATTATACGTTTATCCACTAAAAAATAAAATATGTTGATAATTATCTGTTTTAAGTTGACGTTGCATCATGGATCAACATACAACGCGTGAATTTCTGTGCCACTGAGGCAGATTTTGCTTTCAATTTTGGACAAACGTGTGAATCAAGCTTTATTCTGATATCTTAGTGGTAGAGCTTTGTCACGCTTAGCAAAGGGTCCTGGGTTGTAATCTCATGTCAAGGTCTTATTTTTTTGAATGTTTTAAAATTAATTCCAGTTATTGGTTGCCTTTCTCGTGCCATAATAGCTTTACCCATTTGTAAGAAGGCTTATCAAAGTATTGGGACCTCTAAATTTGACAAGATAGAAACAATTTATAAAATTGTATACAACTTCTCATATACACACATTTTCATTCTTTAGGAAATTATGTTATAGTAATACTTTTATTTGTATTTTTTTAAGCAAAAATTTAATAATTTTTCCCTCTTGTTACTTTTTTGTTATAGGTTTTATTGGTTAATCGGCTCTCCCATAATATTTTGAATTTTAATACCTTGATATTACACTTTTACTAAAGATGTTAGTCTACAAATAGCCATTTTTTGGAACCTGGAACAGGGTTGTACGCCAATTTACTAATTACACTCATATGCTAGGGATGAGGAAGGTTTAATTTAGAGGAAGTGCACCCACATTCACGTAGAATTAGAGTGGAAGAAATGTGGGGAAAGCAACCCTGAGTGTATCCAACTTGGATCAAACCCCAATATCCCCATTTTAGGCAATCTAATCTAACACTAGAGTAGCGTATTAGACCATGTGGTAAGTAGGTGAATATGTATAAATTATTTTGGAAATATATTGAGTCACATTATCTTAAAAATATTTTATTTAATGAAACATTCCGAAAAATTATGTTAATATATTATGATTTTTTAATGAAATGATTGGAAATTAATTTCACTGATTATATTTTTTAAGTAAGTATAATAATTTGACACTACATCTCTTAAAGTCACTTTAGTTAGCATATTAAAGGCGAGATATTATAGAATTTGTTTTCACAATTTTCGCTATAAAAATGCTGAGTCACACATACAATATGATCCATAATAAGATGTAGTGTGCATCTTTAAGATATTAACCAAAGCAAATTTTGTGTGGTCTATTATTTTCCAAAAATGTTTGCACGTGCTCAAGCCTTGAGGGATAAATAATGGTTCTGTCATTCAGAAATTTCTGAATACAATCCTTTAACATTGATTTCGTACATTATATTAATATATTTGGCAAGTATACTGATACCCACGATATTAACTGGATTTTCAAAAAAATATATAATTATCTCAATTTCACGAAATTGTGCAAATCTTTGATTTAATACATCGTCCAACTTTTCTATGTTTCCACCATATAATTTGTTATCAAAACAACCATTTTGTTCAATCCTTGAGATATTGGAAAATGTGTAAGTACATTTTTGGTCTATTTCTCATTTTCAAAGGGAACTCAATTTCACATTGCTTGGTGGACTCATGCAAAAGTGCCGACGGGAGCACGTGTGCATTCGCCCGTTGACGTGGGCTTGGAATCCCCTAATTTAGAGGACGTGTACCCAAATTTGAGTGGAGCAGGAGTGGAAAATAATTTAGCAAAAGCTACTTCAAGTACGGTAATATATTACTGAATTAATGAGAATTTAAAATACTAATAAATTATTGAGAATTAAACAAAGATACATTTTGGCTTCACAATCCCAAAATATTGGAAAATAAAATTATATTTCTTTTATTATATAAATTAATTAAAGATAGCTTGTATTTAATTTTTTTACTTAACATATGAATCAAATCGGTGATTTTTTTTTATTAAAAACATAGTTCTATAAACACAAAATATAAAATAAAATATAACTATAATATATTATAAATTTTTTCAACACAAAATTCAAAAAGCGATGAGATAGCAATATATTATGAATAAACTGTAGAAAATGTTTTATTTTGCGAAGAAATGGGGTGTACTAGAACATACATATACGTAAAGGGAGTATATATAAACAAGGAGAAAGAAGGGAAGAACGTAGTTCTCGTTATTTTGAAGAGGTTTTCAATTTAACAGTACCCTATAGAAAACATTATGGAAAGGAACGCAGAGATGTGGTTTGGGGGAAATAAGGGCAAAGATTCTGGAGTTTACAGTAGTAAGACGACGACGAAAAGCTTGAGGTACTAAAAAGAATGAAAGAAGTTTTCCCCTTAAGGAGGGATGTAGTTTGTGGAATAAGTGAGCGAAAGGAGTATAGCATACGTATAGGGGGACAGAGAAACAGAAATTTGAAAGTTTGGAGACTTAAAGGGTGGCTTGAAGGGGTGGAGGGTTACTTCGCCCCTCGATGTCACGAAACAAACTATGTCGTAAATGTGTCTTCCAACCCTGTCGAAACGTTCTTCACCCCCTCACCCTTAGGCCCCACAGCCCCCTACCAAACCCGACCACTTCTCACTGTCCCAACTGGCTTTTTATCAAACGAGTATTTGCTACTGCTTTTTTTATCCAACCCCTTTCGAGTTTTTGGATCTCAATCACTTGACCCAGCTCGTGCATCTAGAGACTTAAGAAGAAGATGGGATGAAGAAAGAAGAATACTTTGTTTGAAGGGGTGGGTGGATGAAGTATATGACGGGAAGATGGCATATCCCAGAAGAACAACGTTAAGAAATAAATTAAACGAAATATTCCAATATATTTGCCCCCTGGATAACAGTTAGGGGTGTAAAAAATGTAATATCAACTAAGGGATAGAAGAGAGGGAGCCACAAAAGGAAAATAAGCTCAAATTATTCAGGATAATTTTCCAAAAATAGTAACTAACACATTTAAAAGATAAGAAGCACAAAATATACAAATATTTTTCTGCTTACCTGTATAAGTTCCAGCACCATTTATAGCACAAAATTACAATTAAAAATGTCTAGTAAGTATCATATCGATACAAAGAGGGCAAGTTAATCTTAATTAGAAAGTATTTTCTACGATATTAAAAAGTTTCACCATCTTAATATTTTTCTCACAGAGTTGAACAACATTTGGTCCTAGAAGTAATAACGATTTATTAAATAGAAATGAATGAAAATTTACAAGTTGGGAAATTAGTGCTTCCATATTTACAGTGATGAATTAACGACCAAAGTACATTTACTTATCTATATTATATAATTTTGTGAATCATGTTCTCTCCCTTTACATGATGAGAATACATTTTCGGTGTTATAAAACAAGGCGCTTAGGAAGATGTTTGGTCGAAAAAGGGATCAGGATACTTTGAAGTAGAGGAGGTTGCATAATGATTAGTACATACCTTATACTCACAAGACATTGTCACTCTAGTCAAATCTGGTAGAATATGGTGGGTAGAACATGCAACTTTAATGGAAGAACTTAGAACTTTGTTCAGGATATTGACTAGGAAACCAAATGGGAAGAGACCATTGAGAAGACCTATACGCAGATGGGAGGATCACATTACATTAAAAGAGATAGAGAGTAATGAGGTAGACTGTATAGAACTAGCTCAAAAGAAGTTAGGTTTCAAACATTGGTAATTGCAGCAATGCACTTTAGAGTTTCCAATGCCATAGAGTATATAAGTAATCTTATATATGTTAGCTTGTAGGTCATTTATTAGTTCAGATAGTTAGTTTTAAGAAAATACCCTAGTAGTAATAGATTATTTTCAATATTATTATATTGAAATTAGTTAGATTAACCAGCTTTTGCCCTCAATGGTAGACACCCTGACTTGGTGTCAGCTTCATCATTTCTGGTTTTCTAATGATGAGACGGTCAGGGTTTGTATGAAACTAGGAAATAATTGGTCAAGAAGTCAAAATTTATTAAGTTATTTCCCACTCTCCCTCAAGGAAAATTAAGGTTAACTTCCTCTAAATTGTACCATACTCTTCCTTTACCCATTAACGAAATTAAAATACTTTTATCTAGGAGTAATAGTAGGACTCAACGGTAAATTTTTAATTTTTTTCAAATATCAGATTTCATTTGTTTGTTTTATATAATATTATGATATTGTTTTCTCATGGATCACCAAAGAGGACATCAAAAAGATCTTAGGATCCATATCTAACAACACGCACCTTCCCCGCAACCTCACACAGTAAAAATATCTAAGTTAAATTCTCATGTCTTCTAATTTTCTATTCAAATTCGTAAATGTGTGTGGAATAAAATATGTAGACCCATATACTATTTTATCTATGTATATTTATGAAGTTATTTTAAAATACTAAACAATTGTGAGGCTGCCACAAAATATTAGTTATTTTGGAGGAACAAAACTACTTGAACAACCTTCATATATATTTATACATTAGATCAGATTATCTACATTTGTAACTTTTGACAGATAATATATAATTGGCGATAAAATATTCACAGTCAATTTTTTTATCAACACCCACACCCAATGCCACGTGGAAAAAAGCGTGAGTCTAATCTAAATTGGTTTGCTGGTTATGATAAGGTCAGGTATTCAATCCCACTGAGGATAACTGAGGTATTTGTATCAAAATTATTTTCTGCTCTCTCGCTCTCTTTCTCTCTCTCTATCTCTCTTTACGTAAGTACAGCTATATTTCATTTAAAATCTACCTTCCTTATCCCTACCTCTATTAGTAGGATTGCTGTTTTTGAGTATCAAAATGATAGGACATTAAATACAGCATGTCTTTTTTCTTCTAGCTTAATATTAATTGAATTAAAATGGAATTAGTAATAAATTTCTAACAATTCTGATATATAAATTCTCTGACTAAAAACAGACTCTAAGATTAAAATGTTTTCTTATCACCGTGACTTACTAACCGTTCAGGTAATCCTAATATATTATTATAATTGCTTTAATAGGCTAGGGATGAAGAAGGAAGCATTTTGGAGGTAATATATCCACATTTGCGTAGAAGGAGAGTGGGAACTAAATTAGGAAAAAACCTCAATAAACCTGACCAGAAGTCAAATCCCGATCCCCCTGTCAAAAGTAGGCCTGTCTAACACCTTGGGGCATTTGGCCACTGAAGCGGAAGTGGATATTTTAATTCTGATGTAATCGAGAATGATATGGCTTTAAATATCAACATTAAACCACTTTATTGGACGATATTGGTGTTTCATGTTCAACCTTAGACTAAAAAGATAATTGATTATTTGTGGCTATGAGAATTTTGAATAGAATAAATTTCAGAGATCCATGATGTATGAAACCAAATAATTTTAAGCGCTTAAATTATAAAACAAATGTAACCAGACGTTGACAGTTTTATAACGGGCTAATTATGGATAACTAAGATTTTTGAAAGATTTAGTTATAATTGGAGGGTCCTATATTTACTATTTAAATTACCTAATGTCTAACTTTAGAGACACCTTATATGTTACGCCTACCTTTATGTGTTAACTTTCACCAGTTGTTTATTTTTATAGTCCTTTTTTACAAATTTTAAATTTAACCATACAGGTTTAACTATCCTTTTTGACTAATTTATCTACAGTAAATATATTAATTATTTTAATATATTAGTTTATTCAACCTTATACTCTAATCTTTTGACCTTTTTTTTTTTTTTTGCAAAAATACTACATAAGCTTATTTCCTTGTATTTGTAATTTTTATACTTAAATAAAACTGCCTTGTAAAAAAAATATATCAATTTTCTTATATACACTTTTAAAAATATAGAAAAATTGTAACATCAGTGTTTACTAAGTGTGATATAAATTTGTGTTTAGTGTAGTCTATTTTCATTAAGTAGATTCGTTATGAAATATAAAACTACTAAAATAATAAAAAAGATTAATACAAAACCTTATTATCACCACAATAGTACTGAAAGATCAACTCTACAATAAGAAATTCCTAGAGAAATTCCCTGGTTTTTGGAAGATATTTGGTAATTTCGTAACATTAGTAGAAAATCTGTCTTCTGAAAGGGCGTCTTCTAAGACAAACGACCCCAAAGGAAGTGGGAAGAGATAGGAAAGGGTTGTAGAAGGAGTGGAGTCTGCTAAGGAGGGTTTGGAGCTCAAGTAGCAGAATCGCTTTCCTTTCATTGGCAGCCCAAAGAAGCTTTAATTAAAGTGATTAATTACCAGTACGTCATCTTGACAGGTAAGGGTAGTCCGCGCATACAGCCTAGTTTTATTTGTAGCAAGGGTATTCATGTGTTGCTAAACATGGATATCGGGCAAAAGAGGAGGTTGTCTAAAAGTACATTACTAGCCCACACTTTAGTGGCATATTTAATCATAGTCTCGCTGTACACCTTTCATTATTTTATTTAAGTGAATTAATATGTCAGGCTTACAGAATAGCAATAATCATGTCATATTATTCCCCCTAAAAGATTAGTCAAAATGTGGCTGTAATATTCATTTCTCTAACATCATTTACTCAATGATCTTCAGGATGTTTACGGATATGCCTGTAAGTTTTTTTTCTCCTGGTGTGAGGTACTACTAAATATCGCTTGATAAATTCTATACCTCAACAATATTAATCAAATGATAAAAAATATTTACGTATTTTTCTACAATAAAAAAACTATATAACTTCATTAATATAATGTTAAGAAAAGTTATTTAGATTTTTAATTATTTTTGTTTTTTCGTGTTATTCATTAAATAAAATATAGTGAGAATTAATCGCTAAGTCTCACTTTTAAAATAAAAAAAATGCAACAATTTGATACGATCCTCATTTCTACTTAATAATATCTGTTTGGCAAAAGAGTGATGATGGTTCCAAAGCTATTCGTATGTATGATACAAACGAATATTAATCGAGTAATTATCAGCCAACAATAGGTGGGCTACCAACAATTGTATTTTTATTTCCCCCCTTTACAGCACTATATTTGCTCATCAACGACGTAGCGAGGTAAAGTCTACCCCATCAGGGGCTTGTTAGTATTCTACTGAACAAAAGCCAACGTGTATTTGATTCACACAACATGGACACGTTGAAATCGAAATTGTTTTTCATCCACTTTGCATCCCGCCAATACATGTTCTCCATGTGTAGAAAATGTCATTGAACACGCGCTACGTCCTTCTTTGTAAATTGACATATTTGTACAACAACAAAAAATTGTTATCTTTATAAAAAAAAACATTTCACTGTTGAACTTTTCGTGTACAAGAAAATATTCAAAAATTATATAAGATATTAAAAGCCATAAATATATTAATAAGTTTGATTATGTTGATAACCATGAAATTTTATACTTAGAATATAATATCAACACAATCAAACTAAAATTGATACTTTATTTTATATGTTTTAAGGATTTTTGAAAATGGTCTTGCATATATTTCTATTTTTGAAATTTATCACTACCTCTAGTTTCATTCGTTTTGTAAGAATGGTATGTTTGCCTTTAAAACAAAACGCATGGTTACAGAGTAAAGTTAAATTGTGTAACTTTGAAAACTAAAAGGAACTATAGCTTTACTTTGTGGAAGCCCAAAATTTTTTTTTCATGTATATAGATTAATACAATATTAAAAATATTTAGAAAGTTTGCAATAGAATGCTCTCCAATTATTTTTCATTATTGAAAAAAAATGTAAACAAAATACACGCAGCAGCTCTTAAACGTGACTCGTTTAGTTAAATATGCTTGTGACCTAAATTTCTAAATTATATTTTGAGCTATGCCTTTAGAGTTCAATATTAAATTTATGAATACAGCTTCAATACAACAAAAAATGAAAAAAAAAGTTACAGATGACAAGTTCTCATGTTTCACTTGTGAACGTTGTAATTTTGGAGTGGTATACAACCTACCTCCATCGGAAACCCAATCAATGCTGAAGTCCCCTGCAAAAACCTATAGATACCATCCGCAGTGTTATATTACATTCCTCTCATGAATGCGGCCGGTAACGAACACAGGAGCTCTTGGACATGGAGGGGTTCTAGTGATTGAGTGAGAGAGAGATAGTATTCCGTAGCTATTGTCGTCAAACCTGGTGGGCGGACGGAACGAAAGTGATAGGGAGTGAAGGGAGGGCAGAGGGGATATCCCCTTAAAACGTGACAAGAAAACTAAAATATGTGATATTGAGAAGAACTTGCAGGTGCTGGGAAAAGGTCTAATGAAATCAAATAATTTGGTTTCTTGTTAAGTTGGGGCTAGGCCTACTATCATATATATAGATATGATCGGAAGGGTGATGTTTATCAAGATAATCTAAATCTAGCAGCATAGAAGACTAAGATTATCGAGACAAATGTTTTATTATAAGAATAGATATTTTATACCATCACCAAATAAAAATAAATGGTACTTTGCAACTATACAAACTTTCCCAAAAAGTAAATAAAGCATGGAACAAATTTTTTTTAAGTATTTTTTAATAAATCTTCCCTAAAAATTGTTTTCTTACAAAATAAAGCATATTATATTGTTAATCACAATAAACACTCTTCAAATATATATTCCAAGCAAATTTGTTTTCATAATTCTTCAAATATTTAACATTTTCAAAAATCAGTTGTATGTAAATTACATTTAAATTAATTATATTTGTAAGAAACTAAACAGATCTTCTTATTTATGAGGAAACCAATTCCATGTTACCCATTTTAGACCTTAAATTAAATGCCATATTTAAAATTGTATATAAAAAAAGGCAAGTAAAATACACCTAAATTGGTTTATTTTAAGAAAAATAAACCGATACTATTATTATTTAAAAATCAAAATAGCGTACAAATACCATTTTTGAATAAAATCGTTTTAACTATTTTCAAACCAAATGAAAATTTTAAAAAAAATCAGTCATCAGTAAAATATTATCAAGTAGTTATAAAGGAAAAACAATTTTTCATAAAATTAGTTATACTGTTAAAAACTTTCCATTCACCCATTTAGAACCAGATCGCTAGAGCCATTTTAAATCACTCCTCAGTAAACTACCCTTAAACAAAGGGTTTGGGTCAAAATTAAAATTGGTCCTGTAGTATAGCTACACAATATAAGATCTCAAATTAAAGTTTAAATAAAATCCATCAATCCATTTCATTTATGTGGTAATGGACAGACAGACAAACAGAATTGTAATATTTTTTGGGTGGGTTCTTTGCCATATAAAACGTAAAGAGTTATCATAATCTCGGTATCTAAATTTTCACAATTACAATACATTGTATTTAGATGAGAAAGTTAAAATAATAGTATGACGTAAAAACAAGGAATACGCTAGCGTATTAAAAATGTGATTTAAAATACAGTAACACATATTCACAGGTAAATAGTAACACACATAATTTGTGACGAACATCTATAGGTGCACGGTTGTTATGCGCTATGGAGGAATACAAATTACTGTTACTCTGCAAAGACCTTCAAGATAAGAGCCCACCCTATCTAATTGCAGGAAATTTTACTAGATTTATTTTACTGTATACATGTAAAGACACGTGATCTATTGCTGTAAATTTTGATAGGTACTATTAATAGTTATAATAAAGTAATAGTATTATATTATTGTATTATAATATATTACTTTGGCCAACATATGAAACACATTTAATATAATATAACATAATAATATAATATATTATATACTAATATTATATTATATTAAATGTGTTCAATGTTGGCCAAAGTAATATATGTTTGTATTCTCTACTATGCCTTTCTTATGAAAATTGTAATGTGCAAACAGTCAAGCCAGACAAAGATTTGACCAACTTTTCAGTTTCAGTTACGTTGAAAGCAAAGCCCTTTTTGTGATAGAAATTGCGTGATCACTACTCAAATCTTACACACTCCAAAACTAATCTAATTAAGTGTCGTCTAGAAGCGTTATAATTATGTTTAGTAACTACACTCGAGCGTAATTACGAAACAGATTTAACTGCAGAGCTCAATATCGAATAATATATGTACTAGTTTATAACAAAATAAATGGATTGCTTATTTGTGTTTATGTTACTTTTTGCAAATAATTTTTCCAAATAATGTTTTAAATGAGAACTACCTATTTAGTAATCTGGTAAATCTTGTGAAATAAACACTTTTTCCACTTAAGCGTGTAATCCGTGGGCTAATTGTAACTTATATTGACCTAGCCAAAACTTTGTGTCCAAGATTTTAAAAAACACATTTATTTTTCACCCGAATTCTTATCATAGTGACCGATTAACGAACCCACCACAAAATTACAGCATTAAAAAATATCTTAACGAGGCCATTTCTAAAAGATGACGACATAACGCAAAAGAAAATATGAACGCGAAGAAGAAAGTGGAAAGGGGTGAAACATAATGGATATAAATGTCTGAAATGTATGAAGGGATTAAACGGCTCAAGAGAATCGTAAATGCAGCATCACCTCCCTTAAGGGCTAATTTACAACTAAATGTCTGCCTGTCTTCTTCAAGTGGTGTTGGGAGAAAGTTTAAGAGGGAATGATGGGTGAGACAAAAAAAAAAAGAGAAAGAAACTAGAAAGCATTTCTCTCGGGAGTGTGAAATTGTTGTGAAAAGAAAGGGAGGAAAAAGGCGGATAAAAAAAAAGTGACAAAAGTGGAATGTGTGAAAAGAATTGGTGACATCTTATTTTCCGCATTTCGATTTTCATCGGTGAGAAGTGTAAATCCATTGTAGACGGTAAAAAAAAAATGAATATAAAAAAATAAGAAAAGAAATCACACTTACTTAGAAAAAAGTAGTGGATATTTTTACTATTATTTTCTTTCCTACTTACTTGATCGTTGCGTCGTCTATCTCAGGCATTTCAGTGACTTCTCTCATAAGTCTTACACTCGAATGCATCAACAAAATATAGAACACGTCAGAAGTCAGAAAATAAAAAATAAATATTTCCCGTGCGAATATAATATCAGCAAATTATTTCCTTTCTACTGACAGGATTTCTAGGAGTAAAATCTACTCTAGGTTTTCAACGTTCATCAAATTATTTGACATGGCTTTCAAAATAATACTTAACCTATAATATGAAATAATCCACTAAATTGTTAGCACAAATTATATTCGTTTGAAGGATAACTGTTAATAAAAGAGTTTAAGTAAATATTGATTTAACAATATTTTTACTAATTGAATTAGGTAATTCGTACTAACGAAACTCGTAAAAATAGTAATTTGTATGATAATAATGCATTATGCAAAAATAAACCTTTAAATTTACTAAACATTTAACTTCTATGCTCATACCGACCCACATCACTAGCTTTAAGTACTTGGCACTAACTGGGCCAGCATTTATTTTAACAATTTTAACAGCTGTGGTATCTTAGTTTAAGGCAAAATGAAATGAAAATAAAACAAAAACGTTAAAGCTTGTCATTAACAGCAACAACAAAAAATTGTCGATAATGTAAGTTGTTTTAACGTCACTAATAAGCCGTTGATTAATATCGTAAAAACTTTCCGGAATAATGATACACGTTATAAAAAACTAATCAAATTATATAAAGTGGTTTTTTAGCTCTAAGTCGACATGTAAATTTATATATCATATATGCTTGCTGGTTTCAATAATATTAACATGTTGGTTAGGATCTTATTATTAGCACCGCGTCTTACTACCCGTTCGGGTTGTACACACTTACGCTAATGTGTGATGGTAGGGTGATTGTGAGATGAAATGGAGGACCTACAGTTTAACGTGGAATCCGAACCACGGTGGAGGCTTGGCATTCCACACATTCACAAGTTGTAATTAATACACGTCTTGTCAGAGGTGAAGGAAGGGTTTGG
>CABFWB010000326.1:186501-202448 GCA_902151455.1 Timema bartmani | reverse complement strand
GGGGGAGGGGGGCGGGATGTGTTCTAAAGTAAAGGATTAATTAACCAAGCTGCACACAAAAGCGTGTGAAGCATGAGGTTTGTTACTTCAGTATCACCACTTTATTTTTAGCACCACGTCCTATTATTTTTTAAGGCTATATGCTTATATATTAATTACACAGACATTTAGGGATTAGGTTAGATAAGGTTGAATTAAGATGAAATGTACCTACATTTGCGTAGAGGGAGAGTGGAGAACCTATGTAGGAATAACCACCATCAGTACACAGGAGTGAGATTAGAACCCCGATCTCCCTGTCATCGGAAGTTTAGACTATAGTGAGAGTGATGCCTTAGACCATGCTACTACCGAAGATCAACACATTCTTTAAATAAATTATAAAAAATATATTATGTATAAATTTATACTATTTTATATAATATACACACATTATACATATAAGACAGTATTTATATACAAGGTGTGGGAAATTTAGACACATTATAGATATAAGACAGTATTTATATACAGGGTGTGGGAAATTAAAAAATGTATATGTATGTAATAGTGTGCGTTTTTTTAAGGACGTAGTGATACTGAAGTAACGAAACCCCTGTTTCCCGCGACGCGTTGGTGTGCAATTTACTTGATTCATTTATCCTTTACTTTAGGGGCCCCCTTAACTCCTAGCCCAATTCAACGCATTGCATATCCTAGCTACCATGTTAACTATTGAAAACCATCAAGCAATGCCTCAACACTGTGAATGATTTGATTGTAGTTGTGTTGTTTGTTTTTTTTGTTACAACTCAACTCTCGGCACCTCTTTCCAGCGTTTTCCCGGCTACCAAATGACCACCCTTTGTCCATTCCGGATGCGGTTGGTTACTACAGCGTTTGCAGTACATACCCCACATATATATATATATATATATATCCCCCCCCCAAATTGCAACCTTCTAACAACGCTACGTTTTACGCAAAAAAAGTTTGGTTTTATTTTCTTGTTTGTGTTTTTTTTAACCTATTCGAAAAGTTAATTGTCACAATCCATTTGATTTTTACTCTCCATGTAGTTAGTGTTGATTAAAGCGGGGGTTTTTTTTGGCACCGTTTCCTGTCTGTAATCAAAGGTTGTAACAAAATTTGAAGTTGTCTTGAGTTGAATATTTTTTTTTTTACTATTTTCTATCACAGACTCTGCCTTAAAAAAAAACGAGTGGATAGTTTACCCAGGCAAGGGACAATTCCTGGATAGCTTAGTGGTTAGAACATTGGCATACTAAGTCAAAGGTCCCAGGTTCAATTCCCATGTCCAGCAGTTATTTCTCAATTTAATGACTATGATATTTATATGCGGCTAAAACCGTAACTACAGTTAACAAATAATATAATTTATCTATTTAATCCATTAATTCAATACAATTTGTTTATACTTAAGTGTTTAGATTTTTATCTATAATATATCAAATACAAAGTGAGATATCGTCACATGCTTGTGGAAAAAAAATTCCTTATTTATTAATATAAAAAAAATGTAAATAAACAATCCGTACGCTATAGGCAAACAGACAAAGGCGTCAAACTAGTAATGTTTTATTTGTAGGTAGTGGAATGATCAGGACTCATATCATGACTGAGTGTAAGACGTGTTTATCCTATTTGGCTTTCCAATCTCCTTTCTAGGCGAATGCAGTTAAACCTCCTTAAACTAATGCTTCTTCATATTTATTTGATTGGTGTAGTTAAATTTGGAGAAACCGCACAGGAGACGCACAATACAAAAACTTAATAAAACAAAGGTAATATTTTGATTTAAAAATAAAAAATGTGGGAGTGGCTATAATTTATGAAAGTTAGTTTAAAAAATAAGTATATCAACCTTTATTAAAATTGGTGATAAGGGTATATTACTAGTCATAAAAATATTTACTTTTAACTAAAATTTCAAATTCCATTAATTATTGGAGAGTGACTTTGTAGAAATACTTCTTTTTATCTTAAAATAATATAATATTCAAATTAGTCTACTAGGGTTTTCAAACTCTATGTTTGCCGACTTGTCTGATGTAGATTATATTATAATATGTTACCACCTATTTAATCTATTGGTTAACGTTTCTTGATACAGAGGTCCCGGGATTGATCTCCGGCACTTCTAGATTTTACTGGAACGGGGTCAACTCAGCCTCGTGAGGATAAATGAGGAGCTACTTGAATAAATAAGTAGCTACTCTGGTCTAGAAAACTGAGATTAACAAATGGAGGGTTTGTTTGCTGAACGCATGACACCTTCTATCACCGAATATTGGAAATATCTTGGCCAACTTGCGGTGGTTGGCCTCTTGGTCAGTGTAGCTCTCTTGCAGGCTTACACCATGGATATATTATAATATATATAATCATACAAATTAATAGTTATTTAAACATTTATTAACTCTGCATAGTTTTTACGTGTTTGTTGGCTACTTTTAAATCACTAAAAAATACCTCTTGGCTATAAAATCTGACAGAAAGACTAGGGCTGTATCCGAATAGTCAGGTACATTTGACTTGATGCATACTTGATGTATACTTGATGAAGACTTGATGACTTTACACTTACCACGCACCTGAGATCGAGGACTGAAAAAGACTATTTGAACGACAAACTATTCTTTCCACACCCTTGATTCCACAATTCTGCTTCCCACCAATAATCATATAAACAATAAAGAATATGCAATTATTATCATAAGCCAGCACAGATTTTTGGTAGCTTCTTTTCACTGGAAATGACAAATTAACCAAATTATTCAACGTAGACTATCCAACACAACCAGTATAAATTGACATACAATATCACAGATCACATTACCCTATGAGATATATCTCTAGCCGAAGAAAAATTAGAGTTGCCAGTCAAACACCGCATTAACGGCGTGTTAAGGGCGACTTGCCATCGTCCTTGGACTCAGGGGCGTGTGATGGGTGCATCAGCACACTTCGTGACTATTCGAACGGATCTACACTTGATCACGTGATTGCCAATGCAATTATCAAGTGAACGTCAAGGGTTGACGGCGCGTAAAATGGATAATTTAGATACCACCTAGATCGAAACCAATAGCCTCATAAATTATGGTATTGTATATCTCGACGTTGTGTTGCCTTTTTAATAAGAACGTAAATAAAAGCATTTTAGAAAATTGTTAAAATCTCAGTTAACGTGAAATAAAGGGTATATAGAAGATCAGGTAAGTTGGCCTCTGATTTACGGCTCAGTTATTGCTAGGGTGTTCAGCCAGACTATATTTTAAAATTCCCTGAATTTTCAAGATTTTCCAGAGTCAATTTACAACTTTTCCAATAACTATATAATACAAAATTATATAATTATTAAAATCTAAACCTGTTGTAATAATATTTCTAAACACATACATTCTAAAATTGCATCACTCATGAAAGAGTGGAAGGGTTTCATCCTACGGCATCAGGTTATTGATAGTAATATCTATGTAAGATTTCAGTGAGATCAAAGTGAGACATAAAAAGATCGCTTTACACAAATAAAGTTTAAAATCTTTGTAAGACATTATTTATTTGTTTCTTCCTCCCATACTAATTGAATTCTTTCGTATGCCCATAAATTTGGCTTAAAACACGTGGAAGATATTTGGAAAGAAAAGCCGAAAATCACATGTTGGCGTTGGCCATTAAGATTAGTATGCTTAACTGCGTTAAAAGAGATTTGTGGTATTTATTAACTTAAAAAATAAGTCATTTTGACTATTGTAAATAAATGTAGCGTTTTTTTTAGTGAATATTTAAAAATTTAAGAAATTTTATAAAAAAATTCTGTGAATTTTTCGTGACTTTGCCCTGATCAAGAAAATTCCCTAACTTTCCTATGTGTTTAAGGTCGCTGGACACAAATTTTTCTTAGCACCGAGTCTTACTACCTGCTCGGTTTATACGATTCCCAATTGTTAACGCTGAGCATTGTACACTAGTAGATTATTAGTGTGAAATTCAACAATCTCAGGATCAATTCTCATGTCCAAGTATACATTTTAATAAAATAATTGTATGAATTTTGTGTTTTAAAATGTTGTAGTGGGTTGTGTGTAAACAACAATAGTCTTCAGAATACCTATTTGTATAAATGTATATGTACAAGAGATAAATATAATCTTGGGATATCATTATCATCAGGAACTGTTTCCAGCCTTTCGCCATGTCTGTTTAGTAAAATGCTTCCATCTCCCTCTGTCCTTCAACCATACTTCCTCCTGCATTCTCTTACACTCTGCTCCTCTCACTTGCACACTTGCTGCTATCTGTTCCTCTTATCTCTTCCTTGGTCTCCCTTGCGGTCTCTTCAGATACATATACATCGCAAAGGAGACCAAGGAAGATATGGGAGGAACAGATAGCAGCAAGTGTGCAGGTGAGAGTAGCAGAGAGAGTACAACATTCTAAAACACAGAATTCATACAATTATTTTATTAATATATATATATATATTTACATATATATAAAATACACTCAGTTATAACTTTCCTAAAATTAGTTTAAAATAAGGGCTTTCAATTTTGTGGTTTACTGTGCACGGTTTCTTATTACTCGTACTTGGTTGCTAGAATATTTAAGATAAACTGGGTAGGCATGATGAAAGAATACTTTATAAAGAAACTACTAATGTCAGTCCGAGAATAAAGTGTAGAACCATTAATTTTAGTGTAAATACAAAATCTGTTATACCTTTGCTTAAAAAAATGTATTATTATATTTTTTAATTTGTGGCCAGATATTCATTTTTCCCTCATTGCTACCCTCCCTTTAAACAATATTCTACAGTGATGTTGATAAAATGAGGCATTTTTTAATGTTAGTCTTATGTTGGTTATATATCCTATCTTACTGGGAGTATTAGCACACGGTAGCCGCCATACAACCCGTGTCAACTGATCTCGCTGGCTCTAAACCAAACTATGGGGCACAATGGCAGACTATGACGTAGACCTTTGCCAAAGGGATAAAATAAGTATAATGCACGTATGCCCGTAAACCAGCGCACGTCCCCAGATCACCTACAGATGGGGCTAGCAGGTTATTGATTGACAATAACTCTACGAGCTATTAACAGCAACGACCACATCTCTGTTACAAGCTACCAGCGTGGATAAGGCTACATGACGCATCCCCATCAAACAAGGTAGTACCATATAGGCAGTTAGTAAGTGTTTTGAAGAAAAAAAGATCAAACATTTTGTTTTATCGAGTGCGCACGATGTTATTTTTTTTGTTTGTAGGCAGATATACTTAAAAAACATCTAATTGGTAGCCACGTGGCTTAACGTCATATCCATAAAGTTTGGTTAGTTGGTTATGGAGCGTTTTATTTAGCACCGCGTTTTACTTACTCGTTTGGGTTATACTCTTAATTACTAGTTACGCTAATGGGTTAGTTATTATAAAGGTTAAATTTTAGAGGAAATGAACCAGCTTTTGCTTGGAATTAGAGTGGAAAACTATTTAGGAGCCCCCCCTCCCCCAGTTCACCCAACCGAGATTCGAAACTCGATCTCCCCGTCCTCGGCAGTCAAGCTCAACATAATACTAGCGCGTTAGCTAACTTCCAACTGAGGCGGGTTTATACTTATTACATCATAGTTCTTCCTACACGCCAGTGAGGAAGAATTTCCTAGTATATCTTCTCTTCAGTCCTACTTAAATAATTTAGTTAAATATGGATAGCCCGGAGAGGTATGAAGATGTGATGCTGAAAGATCATCTAATTCAAAGCAAAATTACGTAGGCCTACATATTTGAAATGAAATTAAAATTTGCTATTTAAATAATAGCGTATTTTAACATGCGTTAGAATGTAATTATTGTTTAAATAGGTTCACATTTTATTTTATTAAAAGCTTGAAGAAATAATTTGGTTCAACACCTTTGCTCTCCACATATTTAAACTAGTGTGCTAGGTATGAAGAATGTATCATTTATAAGAAATGTAAACACATTTATATGAATAAATAATATATAAAAACACCTTCAGCACACCTAGCCGGAATTCCATTCCTAAATTCCCCAAAAATGTCGAACCTAATCAGAGGAGACTAAAATATTTTCCACACGGATAAAAGTGTGGGTAAATGGCTCTTTACCTAATAATATAGCCAGTAACACTTATCCTATTATTAATTACAGAATGTTTAATAATGTACTTTAGTTTCCCATTCTTAAATTAATTTACAGGATTTGGACAACATAATGTGAGCACCAGAGAATTAGGTTAAATTTTATTTTTAATAATTTATTGGTCCCCCATTTGCCTTTAATACAGATTCAATACTTTTTGGAAGTGATTCATGCAATTTTTGAATAGTCTCCAGTGTGACATTGTACCATCCTTATAATTAAAACTAATGGTTTTTTGTAGGATGGTGTGGAAACAATTTAGGAATAAACACTAGCAACTGGACACGACCAGGATTCGAACCCCGATCTATTCATCATCTGCAGGCCAGTCAAACACGAGATTGATGCCTTAAAACATTCGGCCACTGAAGTGGGTGACACTTATATTAATGGAAACAGATTTAGGAAGTTATGATTTAGGGAAAACTTATCTTCATTTGCACGTGGAGGGAGAAAGAAGAATAACAACCTCTCAGTTTGAGTGTTTGGGATTCAATCCCTAACATTCCCACCATTGTAAAAACAGACTATATTATAATGATACCTAACTCCACGTGTCCATTAGTGCAGGTCAGTGGCGTGTGGTCAATTCTGGACAAAGGGAAGCAATGAGGCTACAATAAAGGGGGTCTGATGGACCTTAGTATAATTAGAAGCTCACACTGGTCTTTTTTTTCTTTTTTTTTTTGTATGGTTAAAAGTATTCTGGGTAAGAAAGGAAGGGGGGTGACCCAAACTATGCATGAAATAAAACAAAATAATTGGTGATCTAAGAAATATTACCACAGTCATTAAATTATACATATATTTAAATAATACATGTAATTCTACCTAAAATAAAATAATAATAATAATAATTGTCAATTCCTATTGCCAAAATTTTCTCCTGTATTGTGCCCTGCAAATGAGTATGAGCTTTGATCTACCTTAGAGTTTTGAATACGGATTTTTTTTACTCACCATTATCATTAGTAAATAATAAGGTCAACTATATAATTTTTCCGCCAACTCAACATACCGATATTTACCATACACGCTCTTAAAATTAATTAATGAAATGCCAATGTTTTTTTTTATGGGCTGCCTAAAGATGGAGTGGGTCTGCCTGTTTCAACTATTTTATTTTTCTCGTCAAAAAACCTGGACGAAAAACTACGCTTCAAAATATGACTAATGAATGCACAGTAGCTCCCACTGCTACACTTGTTGACTCACTCGTCATTCTACCACTGTACGCAAAGAAACAAACCGCTTCCCTTGGAGGATCAAAAAAGCGTCAATATTCCTTAAAATTAAACTAAACTTACTTTAAATCGGTGATAAATTCGCTATTGTGCTCATAATTATATCTAGAAACAGTAAATATTGGTTAAAACAGACTAATAAATATGATTTTAACAGTATTAAACGTACGATTATACACCAATCACAATAATAAACTCATGCGCTAATACACGCTTAAGCATACGGTGCTTCCCTTTTCCCGATGACGGCCGGACAGAACCGGAAACAAATGATTGACGAAATAAAGAGAGAGCGAGACCAGCTGGCTGGCCGGTCAGTCTGAGAAAGAACGGCTTAGAGCTGCGACCTCAACTTAGTATATTTGTTGGTTCATTTTCCTCGTATTTTCTTTTTTTCCTCTTTAATTTTAGGGAAGCGTTGCTTCCACTGAATAAATGCTACTGGTGCAAGTATTACATACTATGTGGTAAAATCCTTCGGAGGTTGAGTGATACAAAGAATAACTTTCTCAGTAGACTGGAGTGACAATAGTGGGGTGAATGGGGTTCGAGGCTTGAATGGGCTTATCGAGTTTTTTTCTTAAATGGTTTTCAAATCTGTCTCCACGCAAATGGGGATGAACTCCCTAAAACGTTAACATTTTTCATCTTTATCCTATCAGCGTAGCTATTAATTAAATAATGAGGAAACAAAATATACTTATAAATCCATTAATTAAATTTTTTTTACAGTTATAGTTATTACAATCTAATAATTGCTAAACCAGTATTAATTACTCTTCATATATTTAATTTCCATCAATAAAACATATTGATATTAAAGGAGAAACAAGAGTTTTAATTACTTATTTCAATATTATTTGAAATGAGTTTGTAAATAATTCTATTTAACTTAAGAAATCTGTTTTCACATATTATATTTAAGTTTCGTTGATTCCAAATGTTAATACTATCTGTAATGACACAATACATATATTGCGTGAATAAATTTGTTTTTTAAAAAAGGCAACTAAATACCGAGGACATTAGAACTTTAATCCTAACGTTTAGGTTCCAATACTATTAACCATGTAACATTTACTTCACTATCAGAACAGTATATATTCAATTACCGTTTTACCCATTTCCACAGGGTAGTTACTATTTAATTGTGTTATTTCTCCAACTAAGTAAGCGCCATAGCTATTAACTTCGCAATTTAATTGGAAAACTCACCCCCATATAGTATCGGACCCGTATTTATAATACTACTCAGTATATAAACCTGGCATACACTCATATTGTAATTGGGTTTGATTCACAGAAACGACAGTAATTTAAAATAAAAATTTAAGGTAAAACAAAACTTATTTTTCAATCTTGACTATTATTACACTCATATAATTATAAGGATGGCAATATTTTATAAACTGAAGCATACAAGATATCAATTTAATTTAAAAAAAAGAATACCAAAACATGGTTTAAATATAGTATGATTAATAATTTTAAACTATAAATTATTAACTATAAATTAAAATACAAATTGTTGAATATGATAACTATATTAATTATATATCATTATTTTTAAATTGGTTTATGTAAACTTTACTTAACGACAAGTTAGGGTTAAAAGAGCCATACCTTTAATTGATAGATTTTTTATTTTTTAAAAGTTTTAGAGTATCTTTGGCGATACATTGGTAGAGCCAAAATATCCTCTATTAAAGCATAAAAGATTCACAGCTTAATATTGTTGTAGAATCTTGTACTAATATTAATAAACATACTACTCATTAACCAGTCATCAAATATGCAGTATCCATGATCAAATGTTACACAGTCAAACACATATTTATTTTAATATTGTACACATATCTACATAAATAAGATCCTTGATTACGTCATTTTAGTACCTTAAAGTGAGACATAAAAGATATATATTCGTTCTTTATATTATAAAGTGGAAAATATATTTAAAAATATACGGCTAAAATTAGATGTTCTTACTTCACTTGTTATCATTAGTTGTATTTTTTACAATTTTATTGTGCTTTTTAAGTGATACAATTATGTTTCTCAAATTTACAATTTTGAAATCAATTATAAAATTTAATAAAATAGAATAGAAGGTTATTAATTTGATTGTTCATCTTCAACTTACACGGATTTAAATAAATGTTTTAATTGATTTCTATGTTTAAGGTTTTAGTTGTTGATCTTAGACCAGTTAAATCCTAGAAACGAAAGGAACTCAAACTTAGTGTCTCTTCCCTTTAATGTTGCGATGTTGACATCCCGACACTGTATCATTCGTTTCCAAAGAGAATCTATTCATTATTTTCCACCAAAATTCGTAAAGGAGAACTCGCTTTTCTTGTTGTTATATTGTAGAGACGTCGGTACAAAGACATATGAAATTGTAAGATAAACTGTGGAATGGATAAGATGACAACTAAGATTGGTGGTTTCATATGTCATTAGCAATCTTGGCTGGTATATTTTGATGGACAATTATTTCTAGGGAGGTATCTAATTTATTGTACTATTTAATTGCGCCGAGATAATATCATATTATAGATGTTTGTGTAGAAATATGGGAAAATGTTTGGTTTTTATTCTCCTTGAAAGGAATAAAATAACCAAAGCTATTATATTTGTTTTAGTGAGGATTTACTCACATCTAGATATCATATTATGATAGTTGAAAAATGACACCTGGATATAAGAATCGAACCTGGGAACTTTGGCTTAGTATGCCAATGTTCTAACCACTGAGCTATCGAGGAATCGTCCCATGCCTAGGGTCATTCTTCACTCATATTTTAAGGCAGAGTCTATGATGGAGATGTGAAAATCGTATGCGATCCCTTACAATTGTAATAATTGTACAAGCGGCAGCAAATGCCAACCACCAAGTCGAGAGTGGATGTGTTATCTGATAGCTCGTGATATTAATAAATCACACATTTGTAACCGACGATTTCCTACAGGAATGGTACCCAAATGGACTGTTATGTGGAAAATTAATAAACGGACTGCTTTTTAATATGTCACATGTTAAATAGTAGTTATGATTAAATTTATGTTCAATTTTCTATTCCAAATCAAACATTTGCATTTTATTTATTGGCCACTATGTATACTATTTGTAAATTTATCTTTTGAAGTTAATAAACCAAAAATGTATTATAAATAAAATAAAATAAACTCTATTAATAAAATCAATCTTAGTCAGAATAGTATTATTTATTATCTTATTTACAAAATAACTGCTATTAGTTCTAAGATAAATGTATTCGGAACTAAACATAATACACCACCAAAAAAAGTTATGCTACGTTTTTCTATAAGAGTATGACCATATTATAAAGAATAAATTATTAAAAATACATAGTTTGAATTCAAAATAGGGTATTATGCGATTAGCAAGCTATATTTAGAGGAAGTTTATCTGCATTTACGTTTAGGGAGAGTGGGAAGCCCTTTTGGAAAAACCACTGTAACGTTATTTGCCACCCTACCATGTATTTCCTTATATTTTTCTAATTCTGTAAATAGTTTCCCATTTATTTTCGTTTTAAATGGTGCAATTCAAAGTTCGGCCGCAGCTTAACGCCCTGTGCTGCCGTTGTGACAAAATAATACTATTTACATCCATTCAAAATAAAACGGAAGCAAGAACGTCTTACACTGTTTAAAATAATTAAAATAATGAATTTCGAGCTAAGGAAGAACACTTTCCCTTTTTATTAAACATATGTATTCTTCTAAGAAGTTTGTTGACTCTTCTTTATTAATTTTCAATATCGGCCATGATTTATTTCAAGGCATGCGCAGATCTGTAAAACAAGTGAGTGGAATGTCTCGTGAGTATAAAAGAAGTAATAAAAGAAAAAAAGACGTGATGTAAATACCTCTAAACTAGTACGCATTTCAATTTCGACAGATGGAAATAAACATTTAAGTATTTTAAGAAACATTGTTCATATTCATAGACATATATTTTAATCTTTATATTAAATTGGCATTTTATTTTATATTCATCCCTAGACTATAGCCAACATTTTATCTTTTGTTTTAATATTTTCTCTTTGGACTTGGAAGAAAATAGAACGTTTTTAAATTTGATTCCTGGAACACTTTTTGAAGAAGATTAGGGTCTTCTTCTTCAGGGTCCTTAAAGTATGGAACCAAATATGTGTGGTTCCTTAATAAATTTATTTTAACAGTGGAAACTTTGTTTAAAAGTGGGATATTAATATAGAAAGCTGAGTGTCTATGGAAGAACTAGAGCTTATTGATATCCTAAAACTATGGATTGTTTGCGATTAAGAAGAGAAAACCAAATTCCTACATGTTTGCTGTTTCAACACAACATATTCTCTTGGTGAGATCCAGCCAAATCTTTATCTAATACTATTTTGTTTCTCTCTCTATTTTTTTATCATAAAGAATCCAGGATTAATGTAAAACTTTCAGAAAAGACTAAATATATTCAGGCACTTTATTAAATCCAGAGCAATAATTAATATTTTATTTTATATCAAAATATTAATACTATTGATTTTTTTCAACAATACTAAATATTTATTTTTTTGTTTTACTCAAAACTCCAATATCATATATGCTTAGCCTATTTATTTTTTTACTCTAGTATCATAAACCCTAAATTTAACCATGTTTGGAGATTATTATTTAATTGATTAATTTTGTTTAAGAATAGATTTAATACAATATATTTTATTTCTATTTTGTCAGATTAGAATTGTATCTACTCCGAATTCCATAGGTAGGATTTGGATGTGGTAGCAAGAAAATAATAATAACAAACACAAATTTCAATAATTGTTTGTTTATTTATTTATTGTAGTTTAACATTAGTACATTTCATTCAGTGATCCATTTTTATTTCAATTGTTCATGTTTTATTTTAGGTGTTTTTTCCTTCAACTCTTGTAGGGATTTACAGCACACCATTGTTGTAGGTAAGGTAGTGTAGCTATTATTAACATTGAATCCTCCAGAGAATTTTCCTGAGCACACCCAGTGGTCTCGAGTGTTAAGGGTAACCGTACCACTGTCAGAGTTATCCGAGCTAAAGGGTTTTATTTTATTATTATTTTCGACTTCTTCGTAGGAGTGGCGCCCAATATACATATATAATTCAAATAATCTCGACGTTACCTTTTGATGTTGTATTATTTGTGGAGAAAACGTGTATTTTTATTAGACCAACCTCAATACAGCCGATCGAGATTCGAACCTTGAACTCCCTATCATCGGCAGTCTAGGCTACTGGCAAGAGTAGCACGTTAGATAACGCGGCCACCGAAGTGGGTGATTATATATTTAATATTACATAGATAATACTCTAGCAATTTCATTTCGTACACTCTCATATGCCTGTTTTATAGAACGGACTGTACCCGGAAGTTGAAGATTGTCTCCACCCCTCATTAATTCTGCCACTCACCAACAGATGCCGCGAATGACTTGACTTCAAGAACTTGAAGACGACTGCAAATCTTTAGGACACATACAAATAGAACAAAAGAAAGACATAGACACTAACGTTTCTGCCGCATTGTGAACTAATTAGGTAGATAAAGCCTTCATGTCACCGTTCCACCAATAACTCCTCAAACTTGAAGCAAATAGCTTTCGATAAATTATATTTAAACCTAATGTTTACATATTTAGATAGTTAAAACATCAGTTTATATATTTAGAAGGGTATCAAACTCTATATTTGTGAACATATAATAGTAGTTTTAATTTGATGACCATGCTTGTCTATTCATTTATGTGTTTATCTAGTCCTTGTTTTCGTTTAAACTAATTTACTAATTCAAATCATATTTAGTTCACACTCAGAGCCATGGTGAAAAAATCTCAGATATATTTAAAATTCTTCTGGCCTTCCATTGTTGTTCGAAATATGACCATATTTTACAAATAAGAGATTCATTAAATTTTAAAGCTGATGTATCGTGTAGTTACATATTTTAATAATATTCAAGAGGGTCTACATATTATTTGTACAAAATAATATGATGATAAAAAATATATTTTATTGACACATCCAATGAATCAAATACAATTTAGAAGAATTTTGCTAAATTATGATATGAAGATTTTCTTGTTATTTAGCGTCGTATTTACAGTTTTTTTATAAGAATATATTGAAAATAATATGCTATTCAAGATAATAGATAGCAAAAAAATATAAATCATTGGACAGAAAGCAAACATAGGATCTCTAGTTCATCAGGCCATTACAACTACAACCCAATATTATGATGTGTATAGAATCATTATCAACATTATGATACAATTTTTGTTGTAAGAATTATATGTGAGAGTTTAAAAAAATGCTTATATATTCAAAAGTCAAATCTTGTAATATACAGCTGTCACTTTTGATATAGAGTATTATTACCTACTAATATTATTTGTACTATATTTATAGTCCTATCACTGTTGACAGATACAATTTAGGGTTGTAATTTCTAAATCTTACCATACATTAGAACGACCTCTTGGGCTTAAAAGTCTTGAGAGTGGGAAATTCAAAATGGAAGAACACATTTTAGGCTAACTTGGAATAAAGTACGTAGTATTTTAAAATCAAAATAAATTAACGTGGGAAGTCCATTTTGATATTTTATGTAGCTATAAAATTATATCATTTATATAATTTACTTGGTTGATAGCTAAATGATTAAATTATGTATAACACTTTATTAATCAAAGGCTTGGTGATTATGCTATGTTTATCAATTTATTAACTGGTCGCTAAGTGATAAAATTATACGTTTTAATTGATTGGTAAAATATGACATGTCTATAAAACTATTTATTTGTTTTAGGTCATTATTTTAAGTTTGTCACTTTAATATATTATCTATTTGTTTCAATTTAGATTTTCAAAAAAAAACCTTTTATATAATCATAACCACATTTAAGAATAATTTAAAATAATTTTTAAAAGATTAACGTAATTATTTAGAATGAAAATGTTCTTCAATACGTATTGAGAAGTAAATTCAGGCGAATGACTAGAAATATTTTAATGAAGTTATTGAAATCTGTTTCAAAAGTAGAAGGGGAGCTTTATGCGTCAGTTTGGTTCGTAACTTTATTGAGTGAGTGAAGGAAAGATTGGTTGAGGCAGCAATCTTGGTTAGCATTCAACTTCGCAAAACAATGTAGATAAAGTGGTAGCATGCGTTCTAACACAGAGTTTGGAGAAATATTTCATAGAGGGGGACTTGACTATGAACTTCTACGATAAGTAGGAAACGTTTCATTACTGCTACAAGACGACCAATTAGGTATTAATTTCTCACTTTTGTCTAAGATGCATGAACTTAATTGCAAATTTCGGATTCTAAATTAAACCTTAACATTACTCAGATCACATCTGCAAATGTATTATTTTGTTTTTGCTTGGAAAGCAACACAAATAAGAAACCGAGTCTGAAATATAGAAGTATTTATGAATAATTTTATTACTATTATTACTTATTATTACTATTATTATTATTATTATTATTATTATTATTATTATTATTATTATTATTATTATTATTATTATTATTATTAAGGTAAGCCCTATAGGGCGTTGTATCCATAGCGCCAATTCTATATTTGTTGAATTCGACTTCTATCATAAAAGAAAAGCTAAACTCGGAAAGTTATTTAAGTAAATCCCTTATCAATAATTTATCGTGTAGGTTCTGCCTATAATATTTAAATTTACAATATTTTTATCTATTTTTTGTATTTGTTGCTGTTTTTAACCACTCTTTAGTTAGTTGTTATTAATGCTATTTTTTATTTTTATCATTATTAATTACTCTTTTTTTCGTAACTATTCGTCAGTATATACCATTATTTAGCCATTTTTGTTTATCATATTTTATTGTGTAAATATAAACTCCATTTACGCTAGAAATTACTCTCTGAAAAGTTTTTTTTCCTACCAAAATCCTAATATATAATAGATTTCTGGTAGGGAAATAGGCCTTTCAGAAAACAATTCCTACGGTGAACAGACCTTATGTATTTGTAAAGTACTTGTGTACTTTTCAGTGCTGGCCTGTTATAGGTCTTACGACTGTTGGCCAGCACTATAATAAAGAAAATTGAAATTATTATTATTTGTTGTAGTAGTAGTAGTAGTAGTACAACGTCTTACTAACCATTCGGGTTGTACGCACTTACGCTAACGTGTAATGGTAGGGTGGATTTGAGATGAAATGGAGGACCCAAAGTTTAGCGTGGGATCCGAACCATGGTGGTGGCATGTCATTCCACACATTCACAGGTTGTTATTAATATACTTATTGTCAGAGGCGAAGGAACTGTTTGGCAATCAGATAAATCTGTGCCGGGACCGAGGATTGAACCCCAGTCCCCCAGCACAGAAGTTTGACACTTTACCCCTAGACCACAAGGTCACCCAAATAATTATACAATATATATATATATATACATATATATACATACATATACATACATATACATACATATACATACATATACATA
>CABFWB010000326.1:104186-185795 GCA_902151455.1 Timema bartmani | reverse complement strand
ATACTAAATACAGGACGACACCTACCTAGACCAAAATGGAATGGGCCAGTTTCGCATATGAAACTGGCCCATTCCATTCAATTTCAGGTAGGTGACGTCTTGTATTTAGTATAGCGCCGCACTTGAGGCGTACTAAATCTGACTATGAAACTGGCCCTAATTCTAGATTGACGCATTAGACCACCGATGTGAGATTTTAGAGGTAATCTATCATTGTTTGCGTGGATTGAGGTTAAAAAACTATTTAAGAAAGAATACTCTTATAATATATGGCTGGGCATATATGTGCACGATCTCATATTTTTAATAGACAGGTTTAACCTTTAGTGCACGTGACCACCTATGGGATTGTTAATTAAATATTTCAGGATACATAAATAAAACATAACATAGTATATGTACGTCCCACAGTGGTAGCCCAGCAGTCTAAAGGGTAAACACACACGGTAGCACTCAGTGGCCGTTATTGTGAAGTTCTGAGTTCTATTCTCATATAGGTGCATTTCATTTTTTTTTCACACGTAGTTCCACAGTTGTATTTCTAACCTCACTCCAAACAAATGCTGACGCACTTATTTTTAACAGCTCTCCTTAGTTTAATTTCTTAGATTAGGACGTTGATTGATATTGTAATAAGTTTACAAATATTCATGTCTAACAACATTGTATTGTCACAGAGTTCTTTTTAAAGTGAAAATTCATTAAATGGAATCAATAAAGTGTATTACTAAATAAGTGAACTAAAATAGTTAATTTAAATTTGAAACTTAAAAAAAAATATTCCTTTGTATGAACTAACGTGAAAGCTTGTCTGTAATTATTTAAACAATAGGTACCAAGTAACCTTTAAAAAAAGAGAGCGAGCTATCAGGTACTTCAAAGTATCTGTCAATAAACCTTTTCCCGTAACCATTTCTACTGAAAAAAACATGATTACAGAATTTGTTTGACACACTGCACAAAGCTCAGCCACACTAAAAATAGACTGGATCAAAATGGGTTGTCACAGTTTATAATTAATATCGCAGCGTCTCTAAGCCAACTTTAAAATGATCCAATAGATAAGGATCGTTTTAATGCATGATTGTAATATAGAAAATTTCGACAAACGTAAGAATGTGTTGAATTTATTATTATAAGCAGGAAGCATAGGGAATAACTTGAAAAAACCAGAGACAAGAACAGAGTTTAGATATTTATCCATAGTCTTGTTAAAAATATGATTTGTATCTCAGTTGGTTTGCCTAGATTACTGTGTGTTTGCAAGCTAACGTTTAAATAAATTATATGATTCTCCAAAGATGTTTTATATATATTACTTCCATCAGTGCAAATGCAGACTTAAAGTTAAGCTCTTTTATTACGGTCTAACGGTGATGGCAAGGAAAAACTTCGAATCCCGTTCGGGCTAGCCTAAGGGGTTTTTAACTAAATATTTTCACACTTCCCCTTCAGAAAATAAGGTTACATTTCTTATCAATTCTATTTTATCTATCCTTACCTTTTATAGTAGTTAAAATCAGTTTTCTTTGTATGGGTAGAAAGAGGTTGTGGAATAAATGATATCACTGAAGCGGGTCTTATTTTAGTTATTCAGTTCGTTTTATTTTATATAAGAAGTAACTGGCTCGGTGGTATAGTGGTCAGAGCCCCATGCTCCTGACCTGTAGGTCTCATGTTTGATTCACAACTAGTACCGGGGGATTTTCTTGAAAGGGGAATATTTCCCTTGGTGACCAGGGTTTTGTAAATCAGGCTTACTTTAGGTTAAGATTCTTACATTCACTACCATAAGCCCCTCATTTTATCGAGACATGAAATAAACTCCATGAAAACAAAGTATGACTAGTACATTCGGTCTTTCCCAGGCAATAGTACATTAGTACTGGCTAATCTTTTCGCAAACTGAGCTACAAATTGATATAGCCCAGACAATATTTATTATATAGGAGAAGGCGCACTATTAATTAAACCTAGCAGTTAACATAATATCTAATCCATAGGTATTACAGTGACAGCCATTTTCTTAGCACCGTGCCTTACAACACGTTTGGGTTATACACCTCTATATTAATTACACTAGTGTAATAGAATGGGTGACCTGGTGGTCTAGGGGTAAGGTGTCGGACTTCTGTGCTGGGTGTCCGGGGTTCAATCCTCGGTCCCGGCACAGATTTATCTGATTGCCAAACCCTTCCTTCACTACAACTTGTGAATGTGAGGAATGCCAGGTCTCCACCGTGGTTCGGATCCCACGTTAAACTGTAGGTCCTCCATTTCATCTTACAATCATCCTACCGTTACACATTAGCGTAAGTGCGTATAACCCGAACGGATAGTAAGAAGCGATAGTAATAATATTTATATTAATAATAATGTGTTAAGGATTAGGAAGGTTTAATTCAGAAGAAGTGCACCCAAAGTTGAGTGGAGAGAGTCTTAAAAATAATTTAGGGAAAACCACCCTCAGTGCTCCCTACCGGTATCAAATCCATATCTTCCCATCTTTGGCCGTCTAATCGAACACGAGAGTAGCAAGCTAGACTATGCGGCCACCAAAGTGGGTTTTAATTTTGTTGATATACAATGCATTATTACGGTTCACCCTATTTTACTGGGTGCGTGGAAACGCTGACAAAAAAAGTGGAGGGCGGGGTTGACTTACAGACACAACCAAAGTCTCCGTTTTACCCCCGCGGTGATTGACGGAACACAGACAGTACATTAAAAGGACTCTTACGTGTCACTGTAGACAGTGAAGACGAGAGAATGTTAGTGCTTGAACCAAGAACTTCCAGTTGGAGTTCCTCGTTACCTGGGTTACAGACCACTTGTCACGCGCTGTGAAGGGCAGTCCTTGAGGGGCTTGTCAAGACTCATACACACACACACACACACACACATATATATATATATATATGTATGTACATGCGATGACGCTGGCAACAACTGTCACCAGGTCTTTGGAATGAAACCCTCCCTCATCCTTGACAACGGCCCGTTGTGTCAGGGACTCGTCACACAATACGGGTGACACACAGACAGACGGATCGGTTGAAGGGAAGTGGCCGTTATCGTTCACACACCGGTTTAAGTTGATGGCTTTTGACTTAAACTCATGTCTTAAAGATATAATGTTGTGTGAGTTAGAGCCAATATTGTTTTTCAGGTGTATATAAACATTATTTGTGATCATATAAATAAGATATTGATTCAGTACATAGGTTTAGTAGGGATGTTCGGAATTCAGTTTTTAAATACGAGGTGAAACTTGAAACATTCGAGGCAAAGTCGAGTAAAATACTCTTAATTTTTATTTTATCTTTACACCTCGGAGTGAAAGTATTGTGATCGTCACAAATATCGAACTTGAAATTTTGATAAATGATGACGTTTCATGAAATAAACAAAAATTGTTATTGCAATGCCGTCTGTCTGTCCATCATTTTATACCTCGGACTAGAGCCTAAACTCGTTTACCGATTGGGTTACAGCTTGGTATCTTTGGAGTTCCCGAAGGTTTTTGGAATTAGACATCCTACCCTAAAATTAAGGGTAATTTATTGAAAGGGTAAAAGAGAAAAATCAATTTTCTCAAAATTTGCTAAAACCATTTTGATTAAATGTTATATCTTGACACTTTTTATTATTATAAACAAGATGGAGATTCTCATTTTCTTATGAAAATGACTTTCAGGGTAATTTAAACGAAGGAAATTAACCAATTTTCATCATTTCTCCGCAACTATTTGAGATTCGAAATATCTTATCATTGTGTAGCTGTAGAACTATTAAATATATATATATATTTTATTTGAACTCTATTTTTATATAACAAATAGTTTGAGCTATAGGCATATATATATATATATACTTTTAAATTAATATCTTTGAAAATGAATTCGAGTCTTAGGCACTTTGGTGGACAAAGATGTTTCTCCTTTTTCAATTTTTCTACTCGTTCGGATTGTACGCATACTAACTACGCTAATAAGTTAGTGATGTGTAAGTTGGTGTTTAGAGAAAGTGTGCGTGGTAGGAGAGTAGGAAACCATTTAGGAAAAAACACCCTCATTACATTAATGCGGGAAAATGGTGGTATATTAAATAAATATTCCACCTGACTGATGCTTACCCCACTATCTCAATTGCATTGCGTGTATTCCGGGTGAGGCAAACGTTTCTAACTCTTCAAGAAACATTATCGTGAGGAAATAGAACTGTTAGCTAAATATTTTTTTTTTCTAAGTACCATTACTTACCACCCATTCAGATTATACGCTTATGTAATACTAAGCTGATAGGTTAAGTATGAGGAAGTTTGAATTTATATGAAATGTATCCACATTTGCTTGGAGGGAGAGAGAGAGAGAGTAGGAAACCATTTAGGAAAAACCACCTTCGCTACATCCGACTAGAATCGAACCATGATCTCCACGTCATAGGCAGTATAGTCTAGTGCGCGAGTGGCACCTTAGACTATGTGACCACCAAGGTGGGTGCTGGGCTTATTAATTACGTTACCTGTGAGAGATTTTCTCGTCTTGTATGAAAATAAAGCTAGTAATTTAGCATATGTAAAAACCTGTGTAAAGTAACTAAAACTTCTGAACACAGATTTCCCACCACTAATTACTGCACAGGTATATGAGGTTGTGCTTAAGAAATACTGCAGTGCCGATTATAAATAGTTAAGTGCTTGAAACTCAACCGGTTTCAATGAAAGTGTTTTTCTTCAAGTATCCTTTCTCCTCGCTGCGCTGATGCAGGTGCACTTCTGCTGATACTAATAAACACGACCCCTTACATTAATCCGTTGTCAACTACGTCATGACCCACTTCGGTGGCCACATATTATGGTCTTAGGCATCACCCTCGTGTTAGACTTGAATGCCGGTTACAGATCAGTGTTCAGATCCCAGTCGAGTGTGTTGAGGTTGGTCTTTTCCTAAATGTTTTTTTTCCCACTCTCTATTCACGTGACTGCGGGTACACTTCCTCTAAATTCAACTTTCCTCATCCATAGCTCATAAGCGTAATTAGTACATATGCGTATAACCTGAATAGGTAGTAAGCCGCTGTGCTAAAGCGATCGAGTAGTGAACGTACTGCTTGAAACAATTTACCCCTTAGCTACTATTTTTCATCTCGTATTCAGGGTAGTCCTTAAATTTATTGTCTTCATGACCTATAACTACCCTATAATTAAAATCAACAAATTAAAGTAGTTTTAAGATACTGTGCATAGATCAATGTTTCGGGTTCAATTATCGGTTTCATATTGTAGACACGAGTACTAAAATATTTTGTATTTTATCCACTGTCATTCCTATACCTGCATATAAAATCTATAGGTAATTTAGTAATGTTATATAATCATAATAATTAAGGAAAGAGAAGAATAAGAAGGTTTGTAATGCTAACAGATATCAGGAAAGTAAGAAGCTACCAAATTATGAAAGAAGACGCTCAAGAACGAAGAAAATGGAAGATATCCACTTGATACTTCTCTCAGGACAGATTCACAGAAGAAGAAGGAATCAATTCATCTATATAATTCTTGTTTAGTTTTATATTAAATATCTCCGATATTTTTCAACAGTACAAAGTAAAAAATAAATAGTTTATAATTCGAATTAAGACCAGACATACACATGAGTTTAAAGTTGGGAGAAAATAGAAATATTTTTAATATTGTGGTCTTTGAACGGAAAAGTTTGAAAGGCCATTTGGTAAGTCATGTCAATAATATTTATTCCTTTTCAATTTACGTCAGTTCTCATTTAGAAAAGCGTTACTACACAAATCACTTGACACGTCAAAGGGAAGGCTGTATCGAGAAGAAAGAAAGTAGAAAAGAATTAGAACAAATTCTGAATCGAATAGTGAAATAGAGTTAAGGCGAGGACTTCCTATGACTAAATTTCCTTTAGTGACATTGATGATAAAAAAAATGTGGTTCTGTTCAACCTTCTTGAATTTCTCACTTGCTTACTAACTCCAATGAAATGGCTTTAGTTTGCAGATCGGAAAGGAGAGAGAAAAAAAATTGCGCTTCTTTTAGATTGATGAAGAAATTGCTACACGACGAATTCTTCTATTCCTTATATGTGTCCCAATTCCGAGGTTTTATCCCCGTACCCCACCTCCTTCAACAATTTCGAAAAGATTCCCACCTAGTAAAGTTTGTTTTCCTCTTTCTCTTTTCAGTTTTGTTACATAGAAAAATTATAACTTCAATTTATCGATTTAGTTAGAAATATTTTGTTTGTTGTTAACAGCAAGTTTTAGAAGGGGTGATTTTGTATAATGACGTTTGTAAGTTCAGACTTATATAATTTATATAAAAACCTAAGTAAATAAATTGGTTTTATACCTCTTTGCAAAGAGAAGTATATTTACTAAATTAATTACTTAAATCTATTCTACAAAGCCTGTAATTACATAAAAGTGTAGGTATTATCAATTAGGATCTACTGTAACTAAAGAAGGCACTATTTTAGTTTAATTATAAGGCTTACAACTATTATAATATATAACTTAAAATAAAAATAAAATAAAATATTTAATTCATTATGTTCTTGAATTAATTAAGGTTTTTATTAAATAATTATTTTATTATAAATCAAACTTAAAGTACTGGTTTAAAGGTCTTCAATAGTCAGGTTTACCGGTGAGGCAGAGATCCTGATTCAAGTTCCAGTTGGGTGCACTGATGTTGGTTTATTATGAATGGTTTTTCACTTTCCCTCCAAGAAAAAATTGTTACACTTACACTAAATTCTTATTTACTCATCCTTAGACTATTATATCTAAATTCAGGTGAACCAATCCATAGAAATAATCATAATAGATTTGTAAACTTTAGAAACGTATTTATTACATTCAATGTGTTTTATTTTTAGCACCTCCTCTTACTAACAGTTCGGGTTATACGCTAATCATGCTAATGGTTTTAGGTATGATGAAGGTTTTTACATGAAGTGTACCCGCATTCGCATGGAGGGATAGTGAAAAACAATCTTGGAAAAACCACCTACAGAACACCCAACCAATATTTGAACCTCAAGCTCCTCGTCATCGGCAGTCCAGTTTACTTCGAGAGTAGAGCCTTAGACCATGCGGCCACCAAGTGGGTCATTGTTTGTTAATTTATAAAGCTAAAATTTTCTACAAAATATATTATTCTATAAGTATGAATAACCTCATAGTTTGTTCAGCTTTTAAACAATGCTTGGTGTCGTAAATACAAAGTGACCGAAACTTACATCGAGTATGTGACCTGACGGTCTAGGGGTAAGGTGTCAGGCCTCTGTGCTGAAGGTCCGGGGTTCAATCTTGGTCCCAGCACAAATTTATCTGATGGCCAAACCCTTCCTTCACTTCTGACAATATGTGTATTAATCACAACTTGTGAATGTGTGGAATGCCAGGCCTCCACCGTGGTTCGGATCCCACGTTAAATCCACGTTAAACTGTAGGTCATCCATTTCATCTCACAATCACCCTACCATTACACATTAGCGTAAGTGCGTATAACCCGAAAGGGTAGTAATTCGCGGTAGTAGTAATAATAATGATAATAATAATAATACAACGAGCTATCATTAGTCCCATATGATTGTAAAATATTTAAGTGAAGTATATATTAATCCAAATTTAATAAAATACATGTTTTAAAGCACAAAATGTTGGGACTAGGTATTACTTAACTCGTCTTTATCTACCTGCGAGGTCTCTCAACACAATGCACCAAGATAATAAATCGGACGTTTTTGAAAACAGAGTACTGAGAAAGATTTTTGGGATTAAGAAGGATGGACCAAAAGTAAATTGGATTACATCATTTATAACTTAACATAACATATTATGGATGATCAAGGCGCGTAGGCTGATGTGAGGGTGTCATGTGATTGCATATGGAGGAGGACAGGCGTGTACACAACATTTTAGTTGATAAATCTGAAGAAACAAAGCCCTTGTTAGACCTAGATCACGATGGGAGGTTGATTTTATTTTAGGAAGACTGTATGACGGGCCAGGAATTGTCTCAGGAAATGGATGAATAGAGATTTTATGATCTGGAGTGAATAAATCTTGCAGTTCCTTAAGACCAGAGACTTATTTAGTTTTGTATTCACGCTATACATAACCTAACCCTATCTAGAGAACATATTTCAAATATACCTCTAAATTGAATAATGTCTTACTTATATTAACTGGTATGCCTTTCATTTAACAATAATATACTGATCAGATCATTTAAAAACCAACGTTATCCTATTAAAAATATTGTATGATTTAATTTAATTATAAAAAACATTTATTTAGCTAGCAAACGGTTTGACATATATGCTTTAAATCTAGAGAAGATTAATCTAGCTCACAAACAGTTTGACAAATAAATGGTAAATCTATAGAAGCTATAATCTATTTTAAAATGGGTGTGTTTGAACATGTCCGCCACAACAGCAGTCTATTTTACCAAAAGGAAATATAAGGGGCTAGGGAAGTTAGAACACTGTTGTTACAATGTTCTTTTACTCACTTTTCTGTGGGCATTTTACACGGTTCCAAAAATAAGCTAAATTCCGTAACAAATCAAATATTCAATGCTATTGAAAAAATATATCTCTCCATTTCACCCATTTTTCAACTATATTCATGTTACAATCCTTTCCAACGCCACACAAAACGTGTGACAATAAAGGCCCGGGCACAATGGGTGATGATGGTTGGTGGTTGACGGTTAATCGGTCTCGGTCAGTCTCGGTCGGTCGGCCCGACGGACAATTACAGTGGTGAGTGGTTCTGCGTTTGTCGTCATTTTCGCAATCTATTATAGAGACGAGTGTTAAGTGAGGGGTTAGCCATATTTCCTGCCAATAATTGTATGTTCTTATCCTGTGGTTACTTTTTACTGTTGAAAGTATTGTAGTAGTGGCAGGTTTTGAACCAGAAATAATTATGGTATTGAGGTTGCATGCGGCCTCAAACTATCAAGAAGTTGATTCTATACTACTGTATACATCTATCTATCCATCTATCAATATACACATACATCACTGGAAATAGTTTAATGTATATTCAGTTTATGTATATTATTTAGTCCAAAGGGCTCAAATAAGTTTGTAATCTTCATTTCATTTATTTGAGTTATTCAACGTGCATTTTCTGAAGTTACTAATTATATCTACACTAGACTTATAAACTGACTTAAATCTAGGACACCGGCCCCTGGCCGTTAATTCATCACGGTGAAAGAGGAAACTCACATCTCACAAGTGACAAAATTGTTGGCCATGCCAAGAACCAAATGTGGAACTTTTATCTCAATAGACAGACATTGAGGTAAGGTGTTGAAAAATAAATAGGTGTAATAAAGCTGTTATTGTATATATTATTTAATCGTTTTTCTAGCTTTATCCCTTAGATTATATATTCAATGAGAGAATTAGTTCTATTGATATCAAGCCAACTATTTATCTACTTCGTTAACAAAAAATTTATAGAGAATAGTTCTGTTTGAGTGGCACTTGTAGGATAGCTGATAAATTATTCATACAAGATGAATTTAAACAAATCAAGCAAAGTTTTCAAAGTACAACTATAGTATATATAAGTATAAAAATCGACTTATTTCAAAAGCAATTTATGAATTATAACAGTTTATTTTAGAAAGGCCTCATTATAAGATGATTAACACATCTTTCTTCTTTCTTACTATCTAGTGGTACCGAATTCGATTCCCAGTGGTACCAAAGTTATTTTTCCCGAAAGGGAAACTGTCTCTGTGGTTACCATGGGATTGCTAATTAGGCTTAAGGTTAGGTTTAAGATTTTCACTGATTCCACACCTTCATTATAACTATCATCGCATCATCTCATTGTGGTTATGACGTGTAGACAACATCCGAGGTATACCCTGGGTAACGTTATATTCCTACAGAGCAGCTGTGAATCTACATAAATGGTGACCGAGCTAGATACTGATTATTCTCGGTGATGACACGGCTTGTCCCTAATTTGTTATTATTATTATTATTATTATTATCATCATTATTTAGCACCGTGTCATACTACCGGTTCGGGCTATAAGCCTAAGTACTAATTACGCTAATGGGTTAGGATTTGGAAAGGTTGAATATAGAGGAAGTGAACCCGCATTTTCGTGGAGATAGAGTGTAAAACCATTTAGGAAAAACCACCCCCAGTTCACCCGACCGAGATTCGAACCTCAATATCCCCGTCCTCGGTAGTAGAGCTCAACACGACTAGCGTGTTAGCTAACTACACCACCGAGGCGGGTGTCCCTAATTTAATCCATCTCAAGGAAGTATTTTAGGTACGATGGGGATCATAGCCGATCTCTTCTCCATGTTCTCGAACCAGGGAAATATCAACAACACTATTCTCCCCTACCATCAGACTCACCTAGAACATAGCAAATGTGCAAACCTTAGACACCTAGTTGAAGTCAATAAGCCAAGATCAGGTAAAAAATAAAAGATAGACGAAAACTCACCCATAATTTTTGAATATGCTCCACACTGTTAAGGCACAGCCACTTACTTTCACCACTTGCTAAAGCGCGATGTTTATTAAATTTTAAATTCTTCAAAAGACGAACGATTTAGCCACGTTGGATAACTGAGTCATTCATGTCACACATGATAAATTTTAATGAAATGATGTGAAATTACTGGGACGAGCCGTGACCATGGAAAAGATAAATATTAGCAACTTTGGGAAGAGCCGTGTTCACGCAAAGAGTGATCATTTTCAACCACGGTACGAATCGTGTTTTCTAGTTTTACTGACGAGCCATGTAGCTACTACCTCTTTCACAAACATGTCATACATACATGCATTACGTACTATCTCTCTGGGCTATCTGCGTGTTATTAATTATGAAATAGGGATTAGTAAGTTATTATTTATTTTAAATTTCTCCACATGTATTTGGATAGAGAGGGCAAATCTATTTGAAAAAAAAAAAGAACTTCTGTACAGTAATATTAGATTAAAAAACAGATTTATTCATCATAGGCATACCAGACCAAAAGAGATTGAATCCTTAGTCTAGGTGACTACGTATATGAGGTACAATACAATTACTAGCCTTGTTATTTTCACTTAGCTTTTAATTACATTTTTATTGCATTTAAAAATAATATAAATATGTATATGAAGGTGTGGCACTCTCGACCCATAGCTTATTTCATTATAGAAGAGTATTTACTAAAATAGATTTGTTTACAAAGACAAATTAAAGGAACAAAAGATACATTTTATTTGCTAAACTCCTACCAAACTTAAGTAATTTGTATTGTTTAAAGCTGAATGCATTCGCTCGTAAGCGTAGAATTGATAGAAGGGGGAGTAATTGTGCTATAAATAAAATTAGGGTAGAGGGTGCAGATAGAAATATATATTCCCTTGTGTCTATCAGAGTGTAAAACAAGACAAGGGGAAAAAAACACATTTATCTCCAAACACTTTACACCACACTTCTTTGATGTGAGTTTAGTAGTACAAAAATAAATAAAAAGGGACCAGTTTTTTTTTCCGTTTGTGTGAATTGGCAAAATGTCACATGGGTATATAGTTGGTTAAAGTAAGAGAAAATATATATGCAACATTTGTCACTTGGAATGGTCCATTTTTAAAATCTGATTTCGCACAAACTACCGACATTATATTTTGTCAGAACATTTAGTTTTACCTATAAAACTGGGTATTGTATTTTAATCTTTGGAAATTTGGTGATAAGTATATACTTTAAATAAATATTCTTTTTAAACTATATTGAAGCACAGTTTATATTATATTGTATCTTTAAATATATAAAAAGTGAAAGATTTTAGAAATAGGCCTCCTTATATTTTCTAGTTTAAATGTGGTTTATTAAGTATAGCAAATAATGGTTTTTGCTAGTGAGTATACATAAATGTATATAATTTAGACGTCAATGAAACATTATTTTATATTTAATAACAGAGAGAATGTATTTTTAATCCACAGTAATTAGGATTTAAATCGAAATTTCCTAAAGTGTCAATTTTTATTTATTTTAAATATTATTTTTAAAACTTTCATATCCCAAGAATCCAAATATTGTTGGCTTTTTGTGTGTTAAAAACACTTTTCGTAAATACATTGGCATACCTAATCACTCCGCTATCTTACGGGATAGGCAAGAAGCTGTGAATATTATTCCAAAAACAACAACTCCAAACTTAGTTCAACCTAATTAAGTTTATCAACACTTCCCCATATTTCCATACTCTCTTCACCTAAACAACATCCATACATCGGGTCATACAGGCTATTTTAGTCTTAAAACTCTTAATGTTTCTCTTTTTAACACATAAATCTACAACATTTAGCCACATGGCATATCCATCGCTTTTGTCCCACACACTCTACCTTCATATATTTACTTTGTCACTCGATCCACACTCATCCTCACAACATGCCCAAACCTAACGTAAAACGCTTCTTTCAAATTCACCTATTGGATTCTCGTTCAAACCAAACTTATTCAGCACTCATTCATCACCGACATCGTTCATAGTAATACGCTCTAAATATCAATCGCTATTCTCACATTTAATGGTTTTTCTACTAATGACAGCATTATCCTATATATTATTTTCTGTTATCAACATTCCTTTTTCTCAACTAATAAAAAGCCTACATAAGGTATCAGTGGATAGGATTTCTTACCGACTTCTGATATAGCATACTCAGTTTACGTTAAAACACATTGTTTAAAATTTGAATTAAAACAAAATTCTAACAACATTTTTGTATCAATTATTTTGTGTATACATTTCTCTGAGTACTTAATTTCAACAACCCAACAAAATACATTTTTGGGGGTAATGGGGGGGGGGGGCGAGGGGAAGGTTGAATGTGCGAAAGTCTCGCAAGGGTTTACTGGTTCATTTGTATTGCTATAACAAAATAAAACATTCCTTTCTGTTTGGATTTAAGATTGAAGTATCTCCTGGAATTTCTCCTTGGCTATAAAGTAGATATATTCCCTTCGTAATCAATTTGTGAATAGCCAGTAATTGTATTTGGTTTAACGTCACTGCTCAGCTCCCAAATGTCATAGATCACTGAACAACGGCCCAAAACCTTCCAGGAAATATTAAACTTTATATAAAAAAAGCTTATCCAAATCGATTTAGTAGTTATTCAGTTATAAGTGAGAATACATAGGTACAGAATATATCTTCTTATGTGAACATACATTAACTGTATTGGTTTTAACGTTACTTATCAGCTCACTGAAGACATAAATATTCAATCGAGAGCTGAAATTTTTTCCAATATTACTATACTGATCTTTAAAAAACTCATCAGAATCGATTCATTGGTTCTCCAGTTATAAGCATACATTTATACAGGAACTTTACTTTATCTGTGAAAATCCATCAATTATATTATCTTTACCATCACTAATCTGGTCCCTAAAGACAAAGATAAAGAATTCTATAAAATGTTAAAAAAATAATTCAAATATATTCAATGATTCTCTAGTTATATGCAAATATACATAGGTATAAAAATATACTCTACCAGAATCTGCAAACATGAAGCAAACATACAAAAATATGACTTATATTTGGATTTAGGATTAAAAATTAATGTGTTCCGTAATCATTATCACTGCCATCTTGTGATTGGAATGAGATATCTAAGAAATTTATGTGGAAAAACTCGTAAGGATAGTGTCAGTAATGAATGGGTGCTGAAGGAATGTGGCTTGAAAAGGGAATCCGATAGGTCAATGTAAAAGAGGCGTCTTACGTTGATTTGGGTATGTTTAGAGGATGAGTGTGGATCGAGTGACGAAGCAAATACAGGGTGCTAGGAAATTCATAGCCCAAACTGCCCATATAGCTTGTATGAACCAAAAGTAATGCAAAATCCCGATACGCTTACATCTAGAAAACTATGCTAATACCATTAAATTGTGTTCAAATTGTTATCGTACAGCGCCGGGAAAGCGAAGCTGTTCAAGCATGCGTGTACAACAGGTTGCATAGGAGTTAGGCGCGTGGCAATGCACATGTAATAATGAAAAGGAATTTCTGTGATCTAGGACCGTTAATGATGATCCTTTGGATGTATTCGCATTTTTAGATGGGCTGGTGTGTTGTTTATGTTCTGTTGCCGTGCTCCAAGATGGCGAGGTGTGTATTGCCACGTGCCTAGCTCCTATTCAACCTCTTGTACACGCATGCTTGAACAGCTTTGCTCTCTAGGTGCTGTACGCTGACACAATTTATTGGTGTAAGCATAGTTTTTCGGGTATAAGTGTGCAGGTATGGGTTATTACTTTTAGTTCAAACAAGCTATAAGTGCAGTTTCGGCTATGAGTTAACGAACAACCTGTATATGTTGGTAGAGTGTGCGTATCAAAAGGAAGGGGTAGACCTTGTAGGACGTCACTAAATTGTTTTAGATGAATATGTGTAAAAAATAAACATTAACAGTTTTAATAATAAAATATCATGGATTGTTTAACTCGGTGTATGGATATGGTTGAAGTGAAGCGAGTATGATAGGATAGGGAAGTGTGGAGAAGGTCAGTGAGGATGGATTAAGTACGGAGCTGTTTTTTTTTTTTCAGATACATGTACAATTTCTTGCCTACCCCGTAATATAACAGCGTGATTAAGTATATATGTATATATGTATGTATATATGTATGTATATATGTATGTATATATGTATGTATATATGTATGTATATATGTATGTATATATGTATGTATGTATGTATGTATGTATGTATGTATGTATGTATGTATGTATGTATGTATGTATGTATGTATGTATGTATGTATGTATGTATGTATGTATGTATGTATGTATGTATGTATGTATGTATGTATGTATGTATGTATGTATGTATGTATGTATGTATGTATGTATATGTAAATATATATGTATATATGTATGAATGTATAGTAATAGCAAAAGTACAAAAGTTGCATTCATGTGATCTCTTGTGTAATAGTACAAAATTTGAAAATGAGTAAAACCGCTCCATACTTTATTTACATTAGGACTATTACCATCATCGCAAACGGCGCTGGCCGCTTGGTCCATATAACTCTCTTGTAGGCTCACACCATGGAGGACCTAGCAATCACATCACAATACAATCAAAATTAGTCTATATTAATTAATATGAGCTAATAGACTTTCATCGCTTTATGAAATTTTACTATGAAAAAAGCATGTGTTTAATTTTTCAAAGGAATATTTTTTAAATTAAGAAAAAGTATTATCGTCTGCATCTGTGAAGATGTAATAAAAAGTGTTAGTCTCATCTAGTCTGGTCTGTCAGTTATAGGAGGGTCAATATCGAATCCATACTGGATATACAGTGTATTGGTGTTTTTTTTAAAAAGAAAATTCCTCACTCCTCCACCATTTGAGTGCAGATAATAATCTTTAATTTTAACTTCTTGCTTCGTATCTCTTTTGTGTAAATATGTGGACATCCCGGAAGGTTTGTAAGACCAGGTGAAAACGAAACAAGGAATAACTGTTTGGTTGTAATAAGGCAAGCATTGATTAGTTTCAAGTCTTGAAATGTTGTGAGATTTATTTATGATTAAAAAAGAAAGCCTTAATTTATTTCTGTTTTACTCTCATCCTAAACAATATAACTCGTCATCAACACGGACAGAATATCATTCCACGTGACAGGACGAGGTGGGGTAGGGAGATGGGTGGGAGGTGGGGGACTAGAAGATCAAGAACGTGGCTCCGAACAAATTACCCCAAGTGCACAACCGTGTACCAAGTCCATAAACGCCCACAGGTCGTTATTCTCCTCCACCCCCCACCCCTTTCCTTTCTCTCTAGACCTCGCCTTTGGCTAACAAAATCGCCTTAGAGAACCACCAGCAATTCACAGTTTTCCATGTAAAGCATCACCTCAGAACCATTTCGCAAAAGGAGTACTTTGTGGCTATGCAGGTGTAAACTATAGCATAACGTTGAATAGCAATGTTGTACAAAGTAGGAAGAGGCTTATGATAGTATTATTAACCACATTCTTCCACCAAATTTGATCGAAATCTTGATTTAATAATTGTGAAAGCTAAGAGCTACAGTCATACTTGGCTTCTGGTTCATTGAACTTATTTATTTCTCCTTACGTTGTCATTTGAAATATAATTTACTTTTAAAACTAAGTGTTGTATAAGAAATTAGAAATAATTTATATTCTTACACAGAAATCTATTTAAATTAATAATATAAACAGAGGATTATTAGTGATTATCTGAATGAACAAAATAGGTAAAATAATCTAAGTTTTTTTTAATGAAACTTCGTCAGGTGAGACAATAAAACTGCCTTATTTATAAATAAATTTTGGCCAGGAGTATCTAAATATAATTTTTAAATACAATTAGTTTTAGACCTTAATTTAGAATTATGAATTAAAATTATTATTTAAGAAGAACTTAATATTGTTAATGGGAACATTATGTTTTTAACTTATTTAATTAAGTAGACTAATTGTCAGGGAAGAATATAAACTGTATATTAAATGTTTGTATCCACATTTGGACAGTTAATTTTGTAGTTGTTTATTTGTAGCTATTTAACTTTAATTCTCATATTCCATTTTGTTATAAATAAAAAAATCTGGTTTCTTTAAGCCAAGTCATGTCAAGTAGCTCAATGAAAAAAATGTATATCTTGTTATTTAAATTTATAGGTAAAATTCAATTCAACTGAAATTAGTAGAAATAAATGAAATATTTAAAACTATGATCAACTAATAACTATTTTAATGAAATAAAAATACTTTTATAGAGAAATTAAAGCTATATTTTGAAAAAATTAATTTTGGTTTACTTTAATTTCGCATATTTAATGAACAATATCATATTTTATAACGTGATAGTTTTACAGACAATGCCAGGCTTCTTTTTAAGTACCTATATATAATAATTAAATATTTATATTATAGACTAATACATTTGAATCGAACCCTTTTTTAGTATAAAACTAAAACAGTTAATATTCACAAAGTTTTATGCTGTAGTAATCATTGTTATAAACATATGTACCAATCTAGAGCACATTATCTTATCAGGATACAGATTATTTTCTTTTAAAACCCAGAATACCTCTACAAATTATATTCTCTGTACATAAGATTAAACTTTTTAAGAAAAAATATATATTGAACTTTGCTGTAATCCCTGAACTAAACAAGCAATCACTAAACTCGAATTTGCTTCCCCAGTTTGTAAATCTTCTTTCTGACACCCCTTCTCTTCCTTCGTAGCAACCCAATATATCACGCAAACTTAACTTCTCTTTTAGCCTTGAACTTTGTACTGCCACTACACCCCTTACTTGCAGAAAACAACGATATCCCTTCATCCAAGAAAAAAAGGTTGTTTTTACATCAACAAAGATGAAAAATATAAAATCAGAAAATATTATTTTAGAAATTCACACCTTTATTTACATTTATTAAATATATTTATATTCCTCGTATCTTAGTACAGTAAATTACTTGTTAGGGTTATACGCATAAATAGGGCTATACGCATAAATTAATAACGCTATTGGAATAAGGAGAAATATAGTCTCTTAGAATAAGTGTAGTCAAATTTTGTGGTGGGAGGATGGGAAAACATTTAAGAAAAATTATCCTGTGTCCATTTAACCATATTAGAAAACCATGCCCTATCACCAGTGATCCAATATAGCACTATAGTGAAGCATTTAGCCATGTGATCACCGATGAAAGTTTATAGATTATTAAACATACCTATTGTGAATATTATAATATTCTCTGTAACTCTTCACATTTCACCTTGATGCTAAGATTTATGTAACTTTTACGTATTGTTATTTTTGACATTGTTTTTATTTTCTTAATTTATTATCACCACGTCTTACTACATATTTAGGCAATACGTATACATAGTAATTACGCTAATGGGTTAGGGATTAGAAAGGTTGAATAGTTATAAAGTATACCCATATTTGCGTGGAGGGAAAGTCTAACACATTTTTTTGAAAAACTACCTTTTGTACACACTATCGGGATTTGAACTCGAATCCGATCTACCTGTATTCTGCAGTTTAGACCAAGATGAAAGTGACGACTTAGACCATATTGCCACTGAAGCAGATCTTTTCAGACTAAAAACTACCAAATGTCAAGAGAAGAACAATCTTGTAATGCGTTAACTATGGGAAAGAATATATAAAAATAACCTCGTTTCCCACCATTCTTGAACATGAATTCTCCATCAGCTTACAATATAAGAACAGAAGATTTATGTCCTTAATTTTATCGAATTATGGTAAAAGAAAGTAATCCAATTTCGTTAACTGTTTAGGTGAAGACGGTATATTATGTGTGTATTTCGAGTTGAAACTTTTATCATATTTTTTTAAATAAATAAACAACTCAAGTCTAGAATAGTTTTCGGTATAAAACAACTTACTCTCATTTAAAATGTATAGTGGTGTTTTACCAGGCTGTAGAAGCATAATATTTATTTAAGACTAACGTATAGAAACTGTTGAAAGACTCATTTTAACACCATGTAAAACATTTGATAATATTTCATAGTTTATTTAACATAAAATATTTAACAAATTTGTTTTCATATCGTGTTTATTAGAATGGTATATCTAGGGTTTTTGCTATATACTTTTAGTAAAGCATATGTGTGATAATGTAGTTATCTCCCCTGTGCCCTTTTCGCAGTCATACTTACAATCATAGATAAGGGAAGAATTATAATAATTTTGGATCCTACGCATGAAACAACATAGAATGATGGGTGTAAGAAGATTTTAGGAAAATTTTAAGTAGTTAATATATTATTTATAGGCTGATTTTAACTAAATCATTTTATTTTTCATTTTGTAAAATGATTAAATATTATACATTATATTTTAAAGATATGGTCATAAACATGATTTTAAATTCATTCTAATTACATAAAAAAAAATCGCATGCTGTGATTCATAAACTTTTCCCCCAGATACAAAATATACAATGAGTTTAGTTTTATGTACCATTGTTATATCATGTAAGACTCTACTCACATTTATGCTATTTGAAACGTATAACTTCTTGCCACTAGTCTGTTGCTATTATAGCCTGACGTATTACATACTGCACAGCTAAGATGAGCAATAACCCTTTCTTAAATATATGTTCACATTATGCAAAAATATGTCGTCAAATCTAAAGTCTTACCAACACTAACACAAAACTAGTTAGAAAGACAAATTAAATAAAGCCGTAAGCATTCTATAAATATATCACCCATTTGCGAGTTTAATAATCTATGGACTTATAGCAGACATCCCTTCTCTAACAATAATTTATCTTATATCTTATAAAAGACCAAATAGACTATCCTACCAGGATTTGACTAAAAAATTAGGCAATTATGACTATATTTTGTATAGTTTATAAACTATTTCCAAACAATTATAGGAACATTAGCTTAGACATAAAATATATTTACCAATGTAGGTAGAATATTATTTAGGTTAATAAACCATACAACGCGTTTGTAAACTTATGTTAGTGAGTAACTAAAGAACTTATAAATCATAAATTTAGCAAAATCCCTGATCATTTGTGAGATGTAAAATGTTTATCTTAAATTAAAACCAGCATAATTGTTTTAAGTTTTAACAAAGGGATATTTCAGCCCTCATTAGTAGGAAGACCTTCATTATGAAGTATTTTATGAACCTCGCACAACGATAGAAACTTCTTCTTTATATAATACACTTTACATATTATTTTAAAACATTAATAGAAGTGCTAGAAAGTTTAAATTATCTGAAAATATTTGTGTAGCATCTATATACAATATAAAATATTAAATTACTGTAAGCAGAACATTGTTTAAAGTTACAACATTTTACTTTGAATGACATTTTTAAAGTTTGCTTAGGTTTAAGAAAACCATGTAAATTTATGTAGCTAATGATTTTGACATTTATATTGGTGTTAAATTAAATCCACTTTGACAGTAATTTAAAATAACAGTTATTTGGGTTGCCATAAAATATATGTTAAAAAAATAGTATTTCTATCGTTTATCATCACTTTTATCAAACAAAATATAGTTTCAAATACACTAAATCGAAAAATAGAAATTAAAGTATTTCGCATGGCTTGTCATGGATAAGTACTTCGCTACTTCATTGCAATGTCATATTTTGTGTAATATTTATTCCATTACATACCAAAGAATTATATGGATTATTTCTGAACAATATTTACTCATTGTAATGTAAACGTGGTATTTTACCTTACTTAACGAAGAAAATTTATGATATTCGAAAACCAAAGTGCTTAGAAAGATATAAGGTCCAAAAATGGATGAGGATATTAGAGAGTGGAAGAAGTAACATAATTATGAGTTACATAACATTTACTCATCATAAGACGTTAGGATAATCAATTCTCGAAGATTACGGTGAGCAGGACATGCGGCGCGAATGGGAAAATATATAACAGTGTTGTAAGCCCAATGGAAAGAGACCATTGGGAAGACCTAGACGCAGATGGGAGGATAACATTAGAATGGATCTGAAAGAGAGAGGGTGAAATGAGGTGGACTTAAGTTAGGAATAGGTTGCGTACATTTTTAAGTGTATCAATGAAGTTTAGAGTTCCTAATATCATAAGGTAATTATCTTTAAATAAATACGTGTGTATAAAAGTTGCATACTTTCACTATATCATTTATAAAAAAATTTAAAGCTAAAAAATTAAGTGTAATTTAAATATTCGAAAATATATACGCGCTCCTACACTTTTCATTCTTCTTGACACGAAACCTTTCTAGAACTAGAAATCTTTTCTTATGCCAGAAATCAAGAATCGGAAGTGGGAAAGGGTGAACGGGGATACCTTTGAATATCTAAGGTGACTTTGAAAATATACTGCGCTGTATTCATTGGACTAGAAAAAAAAAAACTAGGTGCAACACTTTCCTTATCACAAAAGACAGGTCTTGGAACGTAATAGTGTTGGAGGGAGAGAAAGAGAAAAATGGAGGAAATTTGAAAAGAGAAGGTTGAAAAAACCCATTGGAAACACCAGATCAAGGTTGAAATCAAATGATAACCAACCTCTACCGAATACATAGTCCTACTTCCTTTTTACCTTTACATCCATTTTCTTCACTATATCAACTCTTTTCTCCACTCCCTCAAGATATCGAATCTATTACCTACACATACACACACACACCGCAGGGATAAAATAAATGTATCGATCCTTTTTTGAAAAGGGTTAAAGAGAAATATATATATATATATAGTTGATGATACATTTTGTGCTCAAGCACTCTAACACTTATCTTCCCCAATACCCTCTTGAGCCTGTCCTCTAAGGTAGAACAAAGACATCACTCGAAATTAAGCAAGGCACTGTTATTCTGTTTCAGAGAATTTGATAGCTAATGGAGTTAAAGCTCTCAATATTACTATGGTCTAGGATTTCTATGTCTCATATATAACCTTTGTATTTTATGTCCCGAGAATGCACTGACAATTTTGTCTACGTTCACTATTTGTATATATATATATATATACATATTTATATAATATAATATATTATTCAGTCAATTATTTTAATAGCTAAAACGAGTTTGTATGCTTAGTTTCAGTAATCGCATTGTTACCGTCTAATTTTCATAAAAAGAACCTTATTTGAAATCTAAAGAATATGATTCAAGTTATGTTATCTAAAGCTATCAATTTGGATATATATTATCAATACCCATTAAATCACACTTTTAATTAAGTAAAATATTATAAATATTGGTTGAAAATAAATGTGTTTCTATTTTGTAAAAGTACCTCCCGATTATAGCTCAAACATGCTAACAAATGTTAGCAGAGGTAAATCTAATTTAAACAAGACTGTCTTGGTACCCAACAGCATCAGGCCTTAGAGAATCACTTTTCATTACACATTAAAAATAACCACATAGGCACGCTCTACTGGTCGAATGCTATAACTTTAAGGCATCCCTTTTGATATAGACTGGACTGCTGATAATAGGGATAAGGGTTCATATTGTAATCGGGTGTAATAATGCTGACTTTCCCAAATGCTTTACCTCTCTCTCTTTCTTTCTTTCTCTCCATACATGAAAATGTAGTTATATTTTCTCTAAATTCAACCTTCCTAATCCTTAGTACAGAAGTATAAATAGTACAAAATGGTATAACCCGAACGATTAGTAAGAAGCTGTGCCAACAAAACGACCAGATAACACTTAAGACCCTAGGACCTTTCAAGTGCCAATCTAAAACCTATTTTGTGGGATGGTGAGCGGGAGGTTGAAAGGCGTGGTGTGACTTAACTTCGAACCAAAGTATCCTTCCGCACCAACAAGAACAGGTGGATCACGGAAACCGTAGATGGCGCTAGTTACCGGACCGGTTTTGCGGAAAAATCATACGTTTGGAAATATCAGTTTTCTCGAAAACGAGTGAAATTTTTATGGTAATATTTTCAACGCCTCTTATAAGATATTGTATTGATGTTTATTAATTGTTACATTTTCTTATATTTTTTGCTATGAGGCCGGCAAATTTTATTTAAAAATGTCAAATTCATCGGTATTTGGTCAGTGTTAAAATTATAGAGGAGGTGTATATATAAAAAGTATAACTTAATCAACAGGCTTCTATTCTTGAACAAACCGTTTCCGAAAAGAAAATTGCAAAACTATAAAAATTCTTGAAGATAACCGTTTGCTCCTATGGCTCTGCATTTCCACGCCAAATGAAAAGGGCCAATTGCCCTAAGAGTATTAATTTATGGAGAGTGGCAGCTAAGTTTTATAAAATATATCAGCTAAATGAAAATATATTTCTAGCCACAGAGTAACTAAAATTGATATTGAGTATTTAAAAAAATGAGCTGACCTGGTATTCAAGGGGTAAGGTGTCAGACTTCTGTTCTGGGGGTCTGGGATTCAATCCTCGGTCCCAGCACATATTTATATTGTAATGTAATTGATTTTTGGACTGCTCTCATATATTTAAAAAGTCATGGATGAAGGTATTTTTCTTTAAAGAATCGTAAGTAAATTATCTTTTTAATACTTCATCCATGGAGAATCACGCGTTTTCGCAGAATAGTTTAAAAGGATTTCACCATAAAAACTTGTTTATTATTTTCAAAATTTAACTCCGCAGTATTTAACAAACAAGCAAGAGAAACCAGCTCCCTATATCCAATAGGAAGCTAGCCTTCAATGCACCTGTCGCAGAGACGTACCTGATTAGTTAGTCTTGACACTGTCACGAGAGGTCCAAGGAGCAAGGGGCACGTCCGCATATAAGCTATATGTGCGTATGAAGAAATACAGAAAGTGCCACTGAAATAACGAGAGTAGACGTAGAGAGAGGGCCGGAGTAAATATACAGAAAGTGCTGATGAAATAGATAAACTAGACGTAAATATAGAAAATGTGTGTCAACGATAAAGTGAAAAGTAATAACAGACAATACATAGTGTAGTTTCAAACAAAGTGTAAAGGAACAAATAATTATTTAAATAAAGCGTGTACAGCATCAACAGTTGTATTTATATCATCAACCAATCCATATCACAATAATTGGCACTCGAACACGTAGCTATAAATACCAATTATATCTAATATTATTCCGTATCATCATAATTGTCGCCCAATCACGGGGCAATTATATGTGAATAAAACCGTAATATAATAATTGGCGCTCGATCACGGAGCTATAAAAACCAGTTATATCATCAAACATTACAATAGCATTATAATAGGCGCCCAACGCGCAACCGTAATATAATAATTGGCGCTCGATCACGGAGCTATAAATACCAATCATATCATCAAACATTCAATATCGATATAATATGATTGGCAAACCCTTACTTAACCTTGACAAATCGTGTATTAATCGCAACTTGTGAATGTGTGGAATGCCAGGCCTCCACCGTTGTTCGGATCCCATGACAAACTGTAGGTCCTCCATTTAATCTCACAATCACCCTACCATTACACATTAGCGTAAGTGCGTATAGCCTTAACGGGTAGTAAGACGTGCTACTAATGATATTATTATTAATAATAATAATAATAAATGTAGTTCAAACTTTTGAACATAAGGGTTACTTAATTGTCCAATATTCAAGATAAAGATGAAAAAAATAGCTCTAGGAAATGTATTTTTATTAGCATGGAGAGAGGATGATTACCAGTCATAAATAATATTAAGAAAACTACCCAGAGTATAATGGACAAAGATTTAAAATTAGACCTCCCACCACTGGCAATTCCATATTCTGAAAACTGAATGCCCTGAGTAACATAATTATAATTGTGTGTCCAAGAGAAATATATGTATATATTAAGCTACATTTTCTTTTGATTTAATAAAGTTAGAGTGTATTAAGGAGCAAATCTCGTAGATTACAGTGGGCAGGAGTTGCAGTGCAAAAGGGAGAATCTAGAACCTTGTTCAGGGTATTTACTGGCAAACTTATTGGGAAGACCTAGATGCAGACGGGAGGGTAACATTAGAATGAACTTGAAAGAGAAAGGGTGTAATGAGGTGGATTGGATAGAACTAGTCCAAGATAGGGATAGGGTGTAGTGAGGGGGAATGGGGAGGACTAGCTCAATATAGGGTTAAGTTGTAATGAGTTGGACTGGATATAGCTAGCTCAAGATATGGATAGGGTGTAATGAGTTGGACTGGATAGAACTAGCTCAAGATAGGGATAGAGTGTAATGAAGTGGACTGGATAGGACTAGCTTAAGATAGGGATAAGTTGTAATGAGTTGGACTGGATAGAACTATCTCAAGATAGGGATAGAGTGTAATGAAGTGGACTAGATAGAACTAGCTCAATATAGGGTTAAGTTGTAATGAGTTGGACTGGATAGAACTAGCTCAAGATAGGGATGGAGTGTAACGAGGTGAACTGTATAGGACTAGCTCAATATAGGGATAAGTTGTAATGAGGTGAATTGGGTAAGACTAGCTCAAGATAGAAATAGGCGGTGTACTTTTGTAAGTGCAACAATGACACTTGGCGTCCCTAATGCTATAGAGTAGTCAATTACTAAGTACCCGGCGTTACTAGGGAGAGAAAGGATTTTAATTTAATGATTTTACGTGGATGATAGCTATAAGTTCTAAAATTCCAGTCTTTAGGTGCACATGTTCATGCCCAGGTTAGATCAATTTTTAAAATCTTTGATAATTGCTTGAGGTAGAAATAGTGCAATGTTCATTACAGACAAACAAATTCTTCATTTAATTCATATAAATTTCATCTGTATGTTAAACATAATGGTTGAGTTTGTATTATATGCTCACTATAAAACAAAACCTTATATAATGTCTGTAATACAATATCTCTGAATAATTTTTCCATACCTCTCATGCACTTGGGAAATTTATTTTGAAAGCTTTTAAAGAAAGAGAAAAATGTATTTTAAAGTTTAATATTCTCGAAAACAAAATATATAACACCTGCAAAAAAAAAACCATGACTGAATTGCACGCAAGATACCAGCACCTTAAATATACATATGGGAAATTATCCTCCACAAGAAGTCGTCGAAGGTAATATAAGCGCTCGTGTGTTCAAGTGTTGTATATAGGGCGTAAGAAAGGACTATGTGATCCGGTCTACAGATGAGAGTTAAAGTAGGACCGAAAATAAGAAATGATGTTTAGATACTTGTTTATTTTATAGTTGTTGGCTTAAGCCATTAAATTGAATAATTTGTGGTTGTGGAAAAAGTAAATATAGTCCTATAGGCCGGTGAAAGACTGACGTGACTGACATGAAACAATGCAGTACAATAGAACAACCTGGTCGCGGCGTTTGTGTCGCTGCGACCAGAACGCCACTCTGTCACCGGCCTAAGAGATATAGTGCGACTTAGATTATTAACTAAGGCCTAAAATCAAACAAATTTAATTTTGTGGTGTACTTTTGTGAATTATTTGAATTATTTATTAAATATTTATTATCTCTGAGGTTTTTGAGTCCTTTCCCAAACCTTTTAAATTTCAAATAACAAGTACTATTTTTAAAAAATTAATAAAATTCTTAGAGTAGAAAGATTTTGCTCTTGAAATAGTAATAATATCAGATATCAGATAATGACTTCTCACCCACAATGTGTGTACCATTAATAAAACTATAGAAGTGTACTCTGATAAAACTATTGCTCCCAGATAAAACTAAGCTTTAATAATTATTTTCTTTTCATAGGGCGGAAATCTTTCTTAAATAAAATTACTAAATAGAATGTAAACTTAATCTCTAGCAATATAGTCTAACCAAATGAACGGTTGACAATGCAAAGAATAATTAAGAGCTGGAACCGCATGAACAATTTATTGGACTTCCCGACCATTTGTCACGTTGACAGCTATGCATAAATAAGAGAGACAAGTAAACTAATAGTATTTACTTTGAACAACAAAAACTTGTAGGCAGACACGATGTCTATATCTAGGTTTACTTGAATCATTCTGTGTTTTGGTTTTATTTTAAGACTATGTGTTTTACACTCCATTAAGGATATCTATTGATTATAAAATTTCAAATAAGTACAAAGAATGTGTAATTTTGAGGAAAATGTCAGAATCTTCCTGAAATCAAGTTGGAAGATAGCCATTGTAAAAAGGTATTTGAATTTTCCTTTTTAGGAAACAACCATTGTTGGAAATCTCTTGCTTCATCTTATATATTTCAATAATATGAATTTTTATCTATCTTACCCTTTGTTTTTAGTAAAACCAAGTATAAAATAGGACAGAGTGATTTATTAACGCCTCACCGATTTGGCCTGCAAATAAGCTTATAGACTTACAGACTTAATTTCGTGTTTAGGTTTTATTGTGAAATATGAAACTCAAAATGCAATAAGTGTTAAAATACATGACGTATAGGATTTTTGTTTTGTCTTATTATGCTCCCTGGTTTGTTCTACGTTCTAATAAATAAAGGTGGTCATTATGATTTGAATTTATATATAAAATATTATCATGTTGTTCAGCAATAGAGATAGACATAATTAGGTTAATAATACGTTATATTTTAATATATGTTATTAATAAACCTATTGCTATGAGAAAATAATGGTAACAAACATGTTTAAAATAATAAATATATAAGGAAGTGTTCAGACAGATTAAGACAAGAAAGATATAGTTTTTTTGACAAATTCTATTTACTATTTTAAAACAAGATCTATTTGTAATTCTTAGAAAAAATCGATTAATATATGAAAACTTTTTTTTTTTAATATTTATCTTCCAAACATTTTTTTGACAATAAGTCTTGATATATTTTTCATATTACAAATGTTGGTAATAAAATTATGAAGCCTTACTGTCGATAGAATTGATCTTAGGCGTGCGATAGCCTGATAAACTAGATGGGTCTTGATTAATGACTGTGCACAATCTATTACTAATAATAATATATTAACTCATTTTTAACGATTTTCTTAGGAAATTCTAGAGATAAACAAATCTAGTAAGCCTTGCACCAAAATTACACAATTTTAATAAGGTGGCATTGCCTCAAAATAGCTCTATCATAACGAAACAGAAGATAAAGATTGTAAAAAAAAATTATTTATATTTATAATACCAGTATATTTTAAAAATATTAGTATTTTAAGAGATATTCTTTCAAAAATATCCATCAGTGATCTTGTATAGTTGATAAATTTTATTTAATTTTGTTACAATCAGTCAAACTCACGTGTCATAAACAGAGTCGTAATATAAGTTTGATATATTTCATGCTTTCAATGTACTATTTACAATGACATGTTGGAAGATTTAACTGCAACCAATAATAATCAAGAAAGATAAATAAAAATATAAGATATATGCATGCGTTTGTCAGACTATAAAGCCTTGCATGTGAAACTTAACCTCAATATCAAACCATCAAAATTGTGTTACAGATGTAGATTAGCCAAAACCTGTTTTATAATATTACGTTATAGATTCAACTTCTACTCCCTAATTATTATAGTTATTATATTTACACTTTATATTAGTTTGTATTGGTTATTTTCTTAACATTGTCTATATATATTTTAACAGGCAAAGTGTGTTGTTAAATTTCAAACTAACTTCACTACATCATAATTAATTGGTGGAAATTCTAAAAACTGACTCAAGCCTAACCAACCAAACCCGTTGGGATAGTTCCATTTCCATGAAAATTACCCATTGTACCAGCCGGGAATCAAACCCGTGACACCTAGGTTCATAGCCAGGTGCACTTAACACTATACCACAGGTTCTGTTTAGTTATGTTTAGTGAACCTTAAGTCACATACCCATCCATAAATAAGTAAGAATAGTACCTCTTCAATGATACCACTAATCTAATATTTCAGGAAAAATTTAAAATGGTTGGATGTTGAAAGTCTGCCAATTCATAAGTGATTTAAAAAAAACATGTAATAAAACAACTCCCAGCATGACACTTTCATCCAAGGTCATGTTGATTCTACGTTTGATGGACGTTGTGTTTGGTCTTTTGGTTGAAAGATCACAGTTACGGACCAGAGAATACACCCTTTCAAGGCAAGGTAAGTAGAGGGGAAATAAAACAAATATGTAAGCAAATTAATGTTGTTCTTTTGAAATAATAGTGCCCTAACACTGTGTGGGAAGATAAAAGATAGCTTTATTTAAACATCATAAATTAACAAAGTGATATCTTGTATACAAATTAACTTTAATTTTGATTAAATAACGAAGATATTGTATTAATGCAATAAGCTGAAAGCAGAAGCCAAACCAACTTTTATTTTATGTTAAACATAATCTCGTAGGACCACACTTAGGATAAGCCAACAATTACTTCTATTAAGCCTCCTGTAGAACATAATAATTATGGAGGTGCAAATATTTCGCCCCACTAAATATTCAAACCAAAGTGTCTAATTGATGGTGATTGTTATCTAAGGTGTAATTTTCATAGTTTATTACTGTCTAAGATGTAAAGCCCTTTCCATTCATGGATGATAATGGTCTAAAATTATATAGCCCTTTAATTTAGGGTTGAACACTGTCTGAAATGCAACGCCCTTTTTCTCTAATGCTTGATATTTGTCTGAAACGCAACGACCTTTTCACTCATGTTTGATCACTGTCTGAAAAGCAACACACTTTTAATTTATGGTTGATAATTTGTCTGAAATGCAATGTTCCTTACATTCGGAATTGCAATGCTTTGTACTAATCATAACCATTGATTATAATAAAATTCCCGAACTTAGTTTTTTTTTTACACCTAAGTACCTTCAAATATTAATTAAATGCTAAAGTACAAATTATTGGTTTAGTTCCCTTCGTGTACAACACCGAGATGTCGGAAATAGAGGATAGGGAGGTACTACGCCAAATCAAGACCCGTTTTATTCCACCAAGACAGAGATTTCTATATTTTATGACAAAAAGGGATACAAATCGTTTGGAACAAAAGGTAATCGATATTTCTCGTACACATTATAGAGGTTGTAAGAGTGTTAGTTTTCAAAAATGTCATATTAAAAAAAAAATTTATCCCAACAAACAACATACCGGTACTATTTAAAATTGTTCATAAAATTTATAAAATAAGTAAATTTTGGAAAAAGTATCAGTAAAACTGTTTCCAATAAGAATATTAAATTTTAAATTACTGGTTTAGATTAAACACTATTTTCCCCACACCTGCTTCAGTAGCCGAATGGTCTATAGGGAGATCAACGATCGAATCCCAATCGGATCAACTTAGGGAGGTTTTTCTAAATGTTTTTCCACTCTCCTTCCAAGAAAATGTGAGTAGATTACCTCTGAAATACTTTTCACCTGCCCCAACCCCATAAGAGTAATTATCTTACATGCGTATGACCTGAACAGATAGTAGGACGTGCTGACAAGAAAATAACTCCCCGCTTACTTATTATCAGCGTTTAAACCAAGCTACATAGTAATACTTTTTGTTTGGTTAAAATATATCTTCCTATGTTATATTTTTTTATTTAAGTGAATTTATTTACTCTTTAACTCCCACTTATAAGTATCCTGAGCTCGATTCGTGACAAAGACTTATTTTTTTATAGCACCGCGTTTCACTAAACCGTTCACTGGTGACCTGATGGTCTAGGGATAAGGTGTCAGACTTCTGTGCTGATGATCCGGGGTTCAATCCTTGGTCCCGGCACAGATGTATCTGATTGCCAAACCCTTCCTTTACCTCTGACAAGACGTTTAATAATCACAACTTGTGAATGTGAGGAACGCCAGGCCTCCACGTGGTTCGGATCCCACGTTAAACTGTAGGTCCTCTATTTCATCTCACAATCACCCTACCATTTCACATTAGTGTAAGTGCGTATAACCCGAACGGCAAGTAAGACGCGGTGCTAATAATAATAATAATGATAATGATAATGATAATGATAATAATAATACCAATCCGTTCGGGCTATAAGCTTATGTATTAATTACGCTAGTGGTTTTTAGGGATGATGAAGATTATATTTATAGAAAATGTACCTACATGTGCGCGGGAGTAAAATGGAAAACAAATTTAGAAAAAATTCCCTCAGTATACATGACCTTTATTCAAACCTCGATCTCCCCAACATCGGCAGTCTTGTCAACTGCAAAAGTAGCGCGTTTGACCATGCGGCTACCTAAGCGGGTATGAATACTGTTAATATTTGAATACGAATTTGAGTAAATTTGGTTTCACATAGTAAATAGTTCAAATATAGCCCGGGTATTTGTTTATGTGTTCTTCCTATAGTTAGTATATCAACATACTAATAAACTAGGACATTGGTTTTCAACCTAGGGTACGTGCAGCCCCAGGGGAACACGAATTTATTCAAGAGAGAATGTAAAATTTAAAAATATAAACATCACAAATAATATTTTAAAATATTATGTTATGCTGGCCGAAGATGAATATGTTCAGAATTTCTAAAGTGTTTTTCAACCCAAAATCAGACTATAACAATCACTTTGGGTGTACAACGACTTCATACCATTTATTATAAAACATTTTTAATATTCATGTTAGTGTTTTTGTAGACCATATATGGAGAAATATTGTGTTTCCGTTTCGTCTTAGTCTTAATAGTAATAGGATATACACATTTACCTTCATATTAAATGTATATTATAGTATAGTAATTATAGTTTTAAATGTTGCATAAATAAATTTCAAAGAAAATATTTGCAATCATTAATAAAATTACTTCTGAATATTACTTCAATTTAATAAATAATATTTCCTTTTTGCAGAGAAATGAGAAACAAAATCATGAGAGGAATTCTAGTATTTTCAAAGGGTTCCACAATCAATTACTAGAAGAATCCTTTGTGAGCAAGGAAAATAACAGCCCTGTTCACGGGTAAAATTTCTTCACTTTATATAATTTTAATTAATATAACGTTATTTCATACGGGTTTAGTTATGTTGAACTAACTTGCAAATTAAATTTAGCTGTCCCAAGAAACAATATTTGTAAAATATATATTTAGATGTAACGTTTTATCAGTAAAACATGATTGATACGCCTCAGACTTTTCCCTGAATTATGAAATAACACTCCCCACAACAAATAGATACTGATCACTTTATTTAAAATTAAATTATGACTTGACTACAGCCAGTCTCTTGGTCTAGTGGTGGACATTTCTAGCTACTAATCTAGAGGTCTCGGGTTAGATTATTTGCGGTACCATAGGTATTTTTCCTGAAGGAGAATTGTTCCTATGACCATGATTTGGTTAATTAGGCTAAAGTTTGGTCTAAGACTTCTACTAGCACCACATATGCATCAAAATTATCAACAGATCATCTCACCGGGACGAAGTAACCATTCCTAAATGATGGTGCAAACTCTAAGACGGTTACATATCCACCACTGGCTGTTCATAGAGCAGTAAAACTTGTCAATCGCTAGCAAATAATGGCCATGAAACTTAGGTTAGCACAAAGTTGCATAAATGGTAAGGTCACAAGGATTATTCCCACCTAAATTTCTTCAACAAATTATATAAAAATAAATAACTATTGTATGAAAACCTATTTTCAATATTTGACGTATCATTTTTATGTAGGGAAGACCAGATCATGTTGCAACACTTTTCTCTCCTGTTTTTAAATAAATCCCTCAACTGTTTACAGGTATCATATATTTCACTTCTCGAATTGTTTCTGTGTTATAGGCTTTTATTTAGTTTAGCAAAATGGTTTTGAATAAGAAATTTCATATGTTGCAAATTGCCCCTTAAGGGGTAATGCTAAAACACCAACAAGGATATGTTGCAGCAAATGATTTAAATCAAATTCACCATATCCATCAGAGACACAGTTTATGAATGTGAAACTTTTTTTTTTCCTATCCAGCAAATGGGTCAACATTTATAAATCACGCAATGCTCCCATTCTTTATTCCTTCACCATAATCCTTAATGCAGAACGTTTGACCATTATCTGTTGATCCATCTTCTAAAGCTATGTTTCTTTTAGCGGGTATTATTTGATTCTTTATTGAATTTTTATTATTTTGCTAATTAGTTGAAAGCTTTTTTAAAACATTTATTTTAACTCTTGTAAAGTTTTTTCTTCTTATTTTAATGTGGGTTTTTTTCTGGGTCGTCTGAGATTAAAACCAATTAAAATTTGTATGCTAATTTATAATTACTATGCATGCTAATGCAGCTATGAGATGTTAATTACGTAAGGCACCGGAATGATTTGATTTTCAAGAAAATAAAACCTACGCTATGTATTTATATAAAAACATAGAGCCCACACTATGTATTGGTTTGAAAACATGTTGCTCTATAACTTTGAAAAAACACAAAAAACCAGAAAAGGCATTATTAAAAATGACAAATGCATTGTTGCTTTATTTATTTATACCTGGTTTCTTTTTTAGTATTCATATGTATTAGTAATCAAGTGTTTCTAATTCCATGTATCAGTAAGCTGTTAATATTTATATTTATCTTATTTAAATTTAATATCTACAGATAATTTTCAACTATTCTCACGTCTGCGGGTTAAGTTACAACACTCCTTGCAACTAGCCCCACAACAATTTATTGTAATCTGAACTATAAAATTGTGTCATTTTTCATTTTGTACAGATAAACTATAGTGTCAAACAGACGCTTAAGGAATGTGTTCTCTGATATTAATAGTCTTTAATATAAATTCAAATGAAAACTTAATAAAACAAATATTAGTTTAACTTGGGGCTGGTCTTATGACGCCTGGATAAATATTAATCTGGCCGATAAATATTTGTATCTGGTCGATAAGTTAAAAGTCCGTCTTATGACCGCCAGATAGCATTTATCTGCCAGATAAAGTGTATTTATTCATCACATCTTTATTGGAAGTTTTAAGTATCTGATAACTTTTATCTGTAAGCTAAAATTGGCGTTGCCAAAGTGACGCGTTGTTTTTCATGAGCTTTCACCTATCAGAATCTGTTTTCAGGTTAAAATCTTGGTTCACGTGTTTATTAAACACAGGCTCAGGTTCTAGCTATATATACAGTTAGAACATTTAATTCCCACTTCTATAAAAACTGACAAGCTATTTGTAGAGTTATCGTTATTCTAATAAAAATTGTTACTAATTGAGTCTTATTCAACGAAAAGGGGTACGTCGAGATTAATAAAAATTTATGTGTTGGGCGCCACTCCTGGAAACTAGGAGAAATAATAATAAAAAAAATAAAAGTAAAAAAATAATAAATACAAATTAAACTTTAGCTCGACTAATTTGAAGAAATGCACGATGACTCTAAATGCTCGAGACCACTGGGTGTGCTCGGGAACGTTTACCTGGATATTACCTGTAAAATGTACTAATTTAGATTACAATAAAAAAAAAAACAATTGTTGAAACTTTTGTGGGTTATTATTATTATCATTATTGTTTCCCTTTTACTACATCCCAAACCTACCTAAGGATATCCGAATAAATATAATGCTAATATGACAAAATAAAATATATGGTATTACATAAATTCTTAAACAAAGTTAAACAATTAAATGAACAATCTCTGAACAGGATTAAATTTAGGAGTTTTAATATATATATAATAATAGAGTGAAAGAAAATAATATATAAATATAGGCTAAACTTTTATATAATATATAGTTTTGAGTAAGACAAAAAAAAAGGTATTGTTGAGGAACAAGAAAAAAGAAATCAATAGAATTAATATTTTTACATAAAAATAAAATATTAATCAATTCCCTGGAATAGATAGAGTCTGAATGTATTTAGTCCTTTCTGAAAGTTTTTGCATATATCCTGATAGCTTGATAAAAAAATGAGAAATAAAATATATTTAAAATTGAAGATTTGGCTGGACCTCACCAATGAATTCATCCATGTTGAAACAGAATGTCTGAAGTCTGTTTCCTTTTATTTATTCCAACTCGTCCACAATTTGAAGAAATAAACACTCTAGTTCGTCTCCAGACACTTAACTTTCCATTTGAGTACTTGCACTTTTACTTTCGAACCATTGTTCCACTTGAAAACTAAATTTAATTAGGAGCTATATAGATTTTGCTCCATGTTAAATGACACTCCGGAAGAAAGAACCCTCATCCTCTTCAAATAATGTTCTAGGAATCAAATTTAAAAACGTTCTATTCTCTACTAAGTCCAAAGAGAAAACTAATACATTAAAATAAAAGATAAAGTGTTGGCTATGAACTGAATATAAAATAAAATACAAATTTAATATCAAGATTTAAAATATATGTCTGTGTTTCTTAAAAGAATTAAATGTTTATTTTAATCTGTCAGAATTGAAATGCGCGCTAGTTTGGAACGTCTTCTTTTTCTCTTTTTTTTTCTTACTACTTTTACAAGCACGAGACTCGCCACTCACTTGTTCATCATATCTGCGCATGCGTTAAAATAAATCATGGCTGACATTCAAAATAAATAGAAGAGAAGTCAACAGACCTCTTGGAAGGAAATTAATATGTTTAATAAATGGTAAGTGTTCTTCCTTATGTCAAAATTAATTGTTTAAATTATTTAAAACAGTGTTAGATGTTCTATATTCTGTCCTTTTAATTTATTAAAATGGATGTAAATAGTATTATTTGTCACGCCGGCGACACAGCGTGTTTCTAACGAAAATAAACTTGAAACTATTTACAAAGCTTGGGAAAAATATAGGGAAATAAATGGTAGGGTGGCAAATAACGTTACATTATATAAGAACAAATTATTTAAATGTGAGTACAATAAATGAAATTTTATAAACGTTGCTATACCCAACTATTGACCACATTTTGGCAGACACCAAAACTAGTACTTGCAAGACAACCTAGCTAGCTTCTTCACCCAAGTGACGCCATCTATTTCCTCGCAATCGCTTAACCGCCATTATTTAACCAATGTTGAGCGTTGTAGTTAGTTACTAGCCAGGCTGTAACGGTAGCAGCAGGGTTCATACGCATGCGCGAATCAGTAAAAACAGTACCAACCCTGAGTTTTCTGCATAAAAATATATGTATCTTACAGCTAAGCTATCCAGCAGAAAAATTCAGTTCATAATACACGTAAAATATTAAAGTGGATGATAACCCTTATCTGGTCACTAACTTTAGCATCCCTATATTAATATTTACCCGTATTCATAAGACTGGCCCTTAGAACCCTTACACAGCACACACAAAATCAGAATCTTGACTGTAAATTAAGAATAAAAGATACACTTGTGTCCCCTCTTGTTTCGTTGAACCGACTACTGTAGAACGATATCTGTCGTAGTGTGGCACGCTCCATTTCACAATACTTTTATAGAAAAAAATCTTTGGTACAACGAGCACCCGTTGCAAATAGCCCTAGTCTCCCTTATATTAAAACATATAGTTTTTTATCATTTTTATTATGTAAATCCAGAAAGAAGAACTACGAAAACAATCCCATCGCGGAGTTTTCATATCAAGCTGTCCAGGACTTGCCTGTACCAGGGATGAAAAGATTTGAGTCAGATGAAGATACCGCCCATATGAGAGATTATTGGGGAGACGAGTTTCGCGATGAGGGGGATTTCCCTTCACAAGGTCACGTCGGGACTTCTCACAAAGGAGTCTACTGGACAACAGCCGAGGACAAACTCACCCTAAGGGTTAGTCAAGGTCAGTGCATAGTTTCTTATATTTTTTTTAGCACTGATTCTTACTACCCGTTCGGATTCTTATGTACTAACTACGCTAATGGATTTAGGGCCGAGGAAAGTTATATATATATATATATAGGAAATATAGCAGCATTTGCATGAAGGGAGAGTTGAAAACCGTTTTGTAAAACCAGTCCCCAGTACACCTGTCCGAGATTCAAATCTTGATCTTCCTATCATAGGCATTCTAGCTTACTGCAAGAGTAGAACTTTAAAATATTGGGTCACAAAAGCGGGCCAGTGCACAGTTTATTATGACAATCTTTTAAGAAAGACTTTATCTTTAAGTCTTGTTATAAGTTTAATTTACAGTATCTTATTGTCCATAAGTAAAATCAAAACGTTTATATAATAATATATTAAATATTAAAAAATAATTAAATGGAAAAACACATATAAAACACATTTTATTAAAGTTAAGGATATGTAGAAAAACTTTATATTATGCTTAACCTTAGTAGTTGACAAATCATTTATCACGAACTTAAAAAATTATATATATTCCGATTTTAGCGCCAGTAATGAGAAAATAATTGGAAAAGTAAATAGATGTTAAATTTATGTAGTTTTACCATTAGATTTATTGTTTTAATGTATGTTAGCACCGTGTAATTACTACCTACTCACTAGCACGTGAACTCATTATGCCTACGAGTATATGTTATAGATGAAAAAAGTTCTAATTTAGAGCAAGTGTATCCGAATTGGCGTGGAGAGCGATTGTAAAATCACTTAGGAAAAACACCCTCGGTACACATGACAGGGATTCGATCCGTGACAACCTGTCAACAGCAGTCAATTCTCTAGTGAGAGTGACGTCTTAAGACCTTAAAGGTGGGAACACACTGCCGTCACGTCACGTGAGCTCATGTGACCTCACACAGTAGAGATATGACGTGACGTGCTGTACATACTCACACTATAGTCACGTCATGTCACTCAACATGCGCTCTCGTTTCGTTTTCAGTAATATGTTTCTTATCTAAAGTTCTTCATTCTTGGACTAACCATGGAGAAAAGTGGATCAAGCAGTTCATCTGAGTTTGAAGAAGAGTTGGAAAATGCTTGTCCAGTATTAGTGGCTAATACAGTGGCTCGTAGGAAAAGGGTGTGGGTGCATCAAGTAAATTTGAAAAGGAAGGAGAAGGGCGAGCTTTATCATTTGGTTAAGGAACTTAAAGAACACCCAAGTCGATATGAAATGTATTTTAGAGTGACAAAGGAAGAATTTCAGTTCTTACATGATCTTATAAAGGAGCTCGGCTACGCACTTTTTCAATAAGCATTTCCTCCATAATTAACACACTCTAACAACCAAGAAAACTAAATGACTTGTCCACTGACGACACTTCAACGGACTCACGGCTCACGAAATATGTGCTGCCGCAGATATTGTGAGAGCGCGTGAGGGCGTGACGAGACATGAGGAGACATGACCTCACGTGATGTGTATGTAGTGACGCCAGTGTGAATGCGCACCCCTCTTATCAACAGAAATAAGTCTACTCACACATTGATTGCTTACGTGAGCTCATGTGACCTCACGTGACGTGACGCCAATGTGTCCCCACCTTAAGTGGGCAACCCTGCTGTCATTCGCCACGTGGCGAATCTAAGTTTGGTAGCTCTCATAGTAAAATAAACATTTTATTGATTACGTGTGCTGTTTTTAACTTGATATATTCCCTTTGTGAATGAGTAATCGACACAACACTGCCAACCAATACTCCCCTCCATTACTTTTTCCCAATTTTTTTTTCTTTTCTGCCTTCAGGCAAAAGGATTGCCAAAATTCTCACTAAACGGTCTTACATTTTCAAACGCTTTTCATCATTTGCGTCAATGGTAGTTGTAGCTGAGTAGTCAAAGTTTAGGGGATGTCTTGAATAAATTTGTTCAAACAGTATGTTTTAATTTAAATGTTCGATTGAGCAAACTAATTTCTCAATTCTATACATGACATGGCGAGATTCTCTTCTCACGAGCCACGTCTGTGGCTACATTGAAATATATATATATATTGCCCAACTCTGCCTTAGATCGTGCAGCCACCGAAGCGGGTGTCTAACAATAGTTATCAACAGTGAAGAAGTAAAAGATCAGTGTAATTAATTATAACCATTAATGCAGCTAGTTTGAGGAAAACCCACTTTTTAAAGGTCAAAGTCAAGTATTCTAAACATTTTAACACCCCTGACCAAATACTTCCACAAGGTCAATTTAAATACCAACGCTGTTAGATGGACTAGATATAATACTGCAATTTGTACTGTTTGCGAAATGTATATCCATTAGTACAATGCATACATGGTGAAATATTTTTCCGTGTGTTAAATGCATATCATACATAATGTATATGTATCGGAAAATTTTGGTTTGGATTAATTACGCTATTTAATATTGACAAATAGAGTGAATCAACGGGTTAATTACCCACGCCAATGGTCTAACGGTTTTGGGCGTCACTCACTCAATGTAACATATTACCGATTACTCGGATATTGGAATTAAAATATTATTTTGTTATATTGAGGTTTTTTTATAAGTTAGCCCTCACTCTCTCTCTATGCAAATACGTGGTAATGTAATAGAGTATATATTCAGATAACCCGAACGGGTAGCTAGATGGGGGCACTAAGAAACGTGCTAGTCAGTAATTACTAACAAATTTTGATAAATGTATCTAATCAATGGCATTTCACTATTCATTTAATGAACTAATGAAAATCTATAATTAGTAATGAGTAAACTAGGTATTTAAATTGATGCTGCTTTAGATGTAAGCAAATTTAGCTGGAGTACTTATAAAATATTTTATGTTAGGCCAACTTATTCAAGTTAATAGTTTTCATATTGGTGCCAGGTCCTACATACTTTTTTTTTCAAAAATAATTCAGTTTCATTATTATTATTATTATTATTATTATTATTATTATTATTATTATTATCATCATCATCATCGAAACTTGCCACCCGTTTGGGCTATGTCCGTATATGATAATTTTTTGTAATGGGGTAGGGATGAGGGAGTAAGAATTTTAGAGGTAATATACCCGCAATTGCGTGCAAGGAGATTGGGAAACCCTTTAGGAAAAACCACCTTCGGTAGAACCGTCAGGATTTCGAACCCTGATCTCCCCGTCATCAGCAGTCCAGTATAACTCAAAGAGTGACAGCTTAGACCATTTGGCCACTGTAGCACGCTAGGGTCACTATTTTAATTTTTAATATAGTTTGGTTTATAAAATGTGGATTTAATATTCTACAACCATGTTCTAGGTAGAATGATGAGGAAGTACATAGATCTCAGCGTGGATCCGTGTGAGGATTTCTATCAGTTCGCCTGCGGTAACTGGCAGAAACACAATCCCATCCCGAGGGACAAGGCCGTGTTCAACACCTTCGAGATGTTGAGAGAGTCCTTGGATCTCATCCTGAAAGACCTGCTTGAGGAGCCTATTGAATTCCCTTTAGGGAACAACGAGACGGAGGTCTGGAAAACCGACGCTATAGCTAAGGCAAAGAATTTTTACAAGTCGTGCATGGATCATGGTGAGTGAACCATCCTTTCACAAACATATTTAGAGCTCAGAGGAAAAATGGGGAAACTCACATTACGCACGTTTTCCAAACCCACAACTTTTATATCTTGAAATCCCTTTGAACAAAAGCAAATATTTTTTCTAAATAAATTATATTTGACAAGTACCTCATTTAACCTGAATATAGAAAACATTAGAAGTGTCCTAAGATTGTCTAACAGATGGAAGTACTAACTCAATTTAACTCAAACAGGTCATTACCTCTTTTTCCCCTGTAACCTTCAAAATATTTTCCCTTATTTAATATTTTTTTCAAATGAGGGAGGATGAATTTTACTGAATCTTAAAAAAGACTATGACAAATTTGAAACATATAAGCCTAATTAATCTTTTTACACCAAATGGTAAACCCGCATTCAAATACAATATTGGTATAGGTGTATAGGAAAGAAAGAGTTCATAGAAAACGTAGGTAAAGGTCTACTCTCATTTGTTTGATGGAAGAGTGGAAAACCATTTAATTTTAAACACCTTATTCACAACCAATCAAAGTATAACACTCACCACTCCCCTTGTAACCAGAAAACATAGCTATACGGGTCTAAATATTAGTCTGCGTGCCCACCTATGTGTAGTTGTTACTATGTAATCGTTACACAAAATAATATTGGATGAATTCTAGTACATCCTAGAAGGCAAAGATTAATATCGAATTTGACAACCTCTATTCTAAAAATTAAGCGCATACATAATTGATAACGTTGATAGTAATTAATTTAGATAAAAAAGAGCGTATGCAACTGAAATGAAAGAAGAATAAAACACACTATGTAGTCAATATTTTCGTGTGTAGATATTTTAGAAGCCAGAGGAGAAAGGCCGCTCCTACTCCTGCTGCAACAACTGGGTGGCTGGCCGGTACTGGAACCCAACTGGGACTCTGAACGATTTGATTGGTTGCTACTAATGGCTCAACTCAGGCTGTATAACAACGATATCCTCATCTCCCAGTGGGTGGGTCCAGACATCAGGAACTCGGATCATTACATAATACAGGTGAGGACCAACAGTACTAATAGTTCCCGAGTGGTTCTAGTAGCCTACTTATAGCGATATAAACGAAACAAGAACCTTCTATGGCAGTTCAAAATGTAATACAGACTAATTTATAGCATTATAATAGTGTTATTTTAAGGCATTAGTAAAAAATGTCAAAAGTAACAACCGAAGATCACAAGATCAGTGAAAACTAACTGATATACCCATCGAAGAAGGGGTTCGATTTGATATGTTCATTTACTAAAGGCATGTGAGTAGGAAAACCAGACGAAATCTATAAAATTTCCCACCCCTTTATGAACCTCTCTTCCCCTCTAGAGGATGAAATTTTGTAAAAACTCTTAAAAAAAATCATCTCACCCAGTTCTAAAGAGAAAACTTTATTTTATATTTTAGGACTCTATGTACGCTGGTTAAAAATATACATAAATGAATTCGAAAACTTTAAAAAGCCATTTTTCTCACCTTGAAAAAAATTTGAATGAATATTTTGATGTAGTTTTTCTAGATACCCTATGATGTACAAATATGCAACATTTCATCCTTTTATCTATTCGAAAAGTGGGAGAATTAGTGATGAGTAAGTTAGGGCCTTCGCTCTTACATATACAGATATATCTAGAAGTTTTATTACTGTTATATAAGTATTTTCTTATGGAAATTGAACTGTAGCTCCCTGGTGCAGTTTTTAGACGGTCGCAAAGCCAATCTAAGCTTGAAGGGATTGTGCTGGTAGATGTTCACCTCCTATTCAGTATCAAACTTGCCCTTTGTAATCAATAAACATCAATTGAGTTATTATAATATTATAGTATTTGGTAGGATGACCAGAGGAAGAGAAAATAGCAGTCTTGCTCGACTTAGAAACAACCCAAGAGTAACACGCATGTTAACGACATTTGCATAAACATGCAATATATATTTATATAAGAAACCAAAAACTTTTTTATTTATAAAAGTTAATAAATCAATTTTCATATAATAATACATAAATTCATGAAGGAGCTGTTGCTGCTTATCTTTAATATTAATCATGAGAACTTTTGAATAATGATGTAAAATTTTATAATGTTGGTGTTTTACAAAATATCCTTTTTATCAAAATCCTACTTTTAAACATTCAATTGTAAAATTTGAGAAATATAATAGCTTTGATCATTTTCTTTTAGCACCATTTCTTACTATACATTCGTGCTATACACTTATGTACTAATTAATCTAGTTGGAAATGGACGAGTTTGGCTGAATTTAAAGGAAGTGTATCCACATTTGCGTGTGACGAGATTTGGAAACCATTTAGGGAAACCATCCCCAGTACATCCGACCAGGATCGAACCAAGATCTCCCCGTCATCAGCAGTATAGTCTATTGCGATAATAGCACCTTAGAACATGCGGCTACCAAAGTGATTTAATTTTAATATTAAAACTGTTTGTAAATTTAAACTACAGCACAAAAATTGTAAAACTTATAATTTTTTTACTGCTAAATGCTCGGTATACATTTTAATAATTATATATATATATATATATATATATATATATTTATTTAAAGAAATATTATACAGTTGGAAATGGTGGTTTTATTTTAGAAAGTAATAAATTATGAATACAATATTAATAATTGATATTTTATAAAAGTATAAACTAGGTTCAAATATAAGGATTAGGTGATTTAGTTCTGAAAAAATAAACCTTCTCACAATGAATATTCTACAATGAAAAAAGAACTAAGACGTTTAAAATCTAACAAAAATAGATTATAATCTAAATTATTTCTTTAAAATTGATGAACTTGTTTAAATAGGTATTATTGTACTATACTATTTTAATATTATTTGAATCATAGAGTAAAAGTCAGCCTTTGATTCGGTCCTATTATAAGCAATTATGAAAGTCCTCTCTAAATGTATCTCCATTATAGTAAATCCCTCTTTAGGTTAGAGTAATGAAAACATCCATGCCACGGTTCAAATATATTGACATTTTGAAATTTTCAACAGTCGCTATGACATCAACAGATGTACTCCTAACAAGCTGCCAATTATGGGGAAATTACGTCAGACCTTGTTAAATATCTCACGTAAATTACTGGTAATTCAGGGATAGATTACTCTGAATTTAAATTATTGAGATAATTATTTTGTTAATGTTTATCAACTTTTATTTGTATTGAATAATAGTAATTAATTTGTCACGTAATAATTTTACGATGGATAACATTATCTATGCTTGTGACTAAAATCTAAAATGAATTTAGAAATTATAGTTACATAAGAGCCATCATTGTTTGGATGTTTTTTTCTCATAAGAAAAACATTTATCCACAGTTATGGTTTAAATTAAATATATATTATCTAAGAGAGCGTAGTTAAATCCCTAGTTGCATACACTCTAGTTTTTCAGACGAAAGTTGGTGATTTTCATCATAACTGACTCTAAATACAGCAGCTATCAGAAACATATTTTAGCTTTAATTTAATTGATAGTAAGTCACACATTTTTAGAGGCCTGCATTGCCATATTATTATTATACATAGGACCATGTTCCTAGTAAAGTTGTTTCACAAAAAGTAATTAAATATATTTTAAAGCATAGGTAACTCTACCAATATTTTCCCTTGAAATTTTCTAATCATACACTCAATTAATATAGAAATATTATTTTCTCAAGTTTAGTATGTGATATTTTAATGTTAAAATTGGCGTTTTAAAAATACACACAGATGTTCACATGTATCAAAACAATTATTAAGACTGCAATACTTTATATTTTGGTGTTAACCATGACAGTAACAAAAAACCAACAATTTATAGATTTCGATTTTATTCATAATTTTCTGATAAATAGAGCAAAAATTTTTCGTTTAGGTTAATTTAGAAGCTTTAAATCTTAAAAAGAGAGGGATCATCCAAATTTAACACTTTCTCTTAAGAAATGTTTACTATAGTAACATGTACAATATTAATTGTGATAAAAAATTTCCGGTATAAATCCGTTATAAGTCCGGTGACCAACACTAGAAAATAACCCGCTTCAGTGGCTGCATGGTCTAAGGTGCTAATTCCGTGTGTTGGACTAGACTGTTAATGATGGGATATCGAAGTTCAAATCTCAGTTGGGTGAATGAAGGTGATTTTTCCAAAATAATTTTCCACTCTCCCTTTACGCAGATACGGGTACATTTCCTCTAAATATAGCCTTCCTAATCCTTACAACCATTATAGTAATTAGTACATAATCATATAACCTGAACGGGTAGTAAGACGTGGTGTTTAGACAAAAACATAAAATGCATTCATTTAGTTATACTTTACCACCATATTTTTTATGTACTACATACATATACCAATATTTAAATTTAAGAAATTTCAACTGCAAATAAATATGTCAATCTTAGTTGAGAGTAAAATATGCAATTATTATTATAAAGTATATAAGCATAAATTATTAAACTCGATTGATTGGTGACTACCAGGCGACACCAAGGCCTTTAGCATATTTTGATGACTTTCCTGCAACCAGCAAAACCAGCACTAGATTCCTGCCTGTATTAAGCTAGAATTGCTAGACGATCATTAGTGAGGCGAACACTCTACTCTAGTTGACATTATTGTTCGATTGTGCAGACAGACCTAAAACCACAGCACCACACGTAAATATTTCTTTTTCACCCCTTAAAGATCAAATTTGAATGATTGTTTTGGTGTAGTTTTTATAGATACCCTTTGATATACAAATATGAAAAATGGCAGCCTTCTTTCTATCTATTTGTAAAATTTGAGAATTAGTGATCTGCATAGATAGTTATGCAGTCTAGGGTATTGGGCTCACAATATATATTATTTAGCCCAATTTTACTTCGTACTCTCTGATATACAACTAAGCCAAATTTCAGCCTTCTATCTATTCGGAAAGTGGGAGAATTAGTGATGACTGATGAGTGAGTGAGGTATTTCGCTTTTACATATAAAGATTGATCTAGTAGGTTGTCTTATTGTTATAGAAGGCTTTTCTTATGAAAATTAGCATAAATCAAAACAAAATTAAAGCATATATTCACGAGTTGTAGCCCTTTTCTTTAAGCTACTCTATGAGTAACAAAACCATGTTACAGAATAATTTTAATATGGTTATTTTTTTTTTTTAAATTGTAAGGTTGATACAAACCAAAAATGTATATTCAATAGATATTTAAAACAAAACTAAACTACCATAGCTCAATATAAAATAAAAGTTATTCATGTTTCAACAACGTAACCATCGTTGTCAATGATACCTTACTTCAGAATTCTGATGATTTCAGTTCGACCAGACGACGCTAGGCTTACAGTCTAAGGATTTCTTCCTTGAACCAGAGCACGAGGAATTTGTTCAGGCTTATTTGAGGTACATCGTAGATGTCGCTTGTCTGATGGGAGCTCCCAGCGAGCGTGCTATCAGACACGCGGAGGAGATTGTAGCCTTCGAGACGGAACTTGCCAAGGTACACATGCGCATAGCAATAATATTAGCCTATAGCTGTTTAGTGTTCAGTGTCTCACTACCAGTTATGGCTACTCACACAAACACACACACACATATATATCACTGCGTCTTACTATCTGTTTAGGTTATATACTACTCATATATGATTATTACTCTAGTGAGGTAGGGATGAGGAATAAAACATTTTAGAGGTAATTTAACCACTTTTTCGTGGAAAGAGAGCGAGAAACCATTTAGGAAAACTACTTTTAGTGGACCCAACCGGGATTCGAACCCCGATCTCCCAATCATCGGCAGGCCAGTCTAACACGAGAGTGACGGCTTAGAACATTCGGCCACTGAAGTGGGTGACACTTATATTAATGGAGACAGATTTAGGAATTTAGGATTTAGGGAAAACTTATCTAGATTTGCACGCGGAGGGAGAAAGAAGAATAACAACCTCTCAGTTTGAGTGTTTGGGATTCAATCCCTAGCATTCCCACCATTGAAAAAACATATTATATTATAATGAGACCTAGTTCCACGTGCCCATTAGTGCAGATATTACATAATATGTTGTAAAATTTCAGTGCTACTTCGGTGGTTGAACGATCCAAAGCATCACTATCGCAATAGACTAGACTGACAATAACTGGAAGTTTGGGGTTCGAAGCCTGGTTGATTTTACCAAGGGTGTCCCCCCATCTCCCAAATGGTTGTATAATCAGCCTCCACCCAACACTCACTATAAATTCAACATCCCTTAACCACACGGTTGTAATTTGTAAATAATCTTATAACTCGAACAGGTATTAAAGCACGATGGTAAAACAAAATTGGAATGGAGAAAGATCGTACTATGTATTTTTCAAGCAGCTTGGCAAAGAAGAACACGAATTTAATAGTGTACTAACTCCATTACTGCATGGAGAAACAATTCTTGTCACCTATTATGTTGTTTCATCCGTTTATACGAAGTGCCCTTACGTTTTCATTTAAGATCACAACGTCACAGGAAAGCCGCCACGACACTAGTGAGTCGTTCAACAAGTTGACACTAAGAGAGTTGCGTGAGAAAGTTCCTGGCATCGACTGGACGCGATACCTCCAACTGGTGTTGGGCAGGAGGATTAGACCCTCAGAGCCCGTCATCGTGTTCGACTTCAAGTACTTTCTAGGCCTGGCAGAACTGCTGGAGTGGACAGACACCCGGTAGGTACCTTACATTTATAGTGAGAGCTTACAGTCTTACCTTGACAGCTTCCACCATAGCTCTATCGTATAAGCTGCACCGTAATGGAACCAAACTATGTAATCGTGCTACCTTTCAAGATAAATAAATTGTAGTCTATTAATAGGGGCTTCAAATTCACTTTATAAATGTATAATGTCAAAAAACAACTTCTTAGTAGTTAAAAAAATTATTTTGGAATATAATCCCTATAATAAATCCCTTTTCCTAGTGCAACTATATAAATTAATTTACTTGCAAAACGTATACTGACAAATAGAAAATATTTCGTTAACGTCATTCGGAATCAATCCAAATTCCTATAAGCTTATAAAGTACAGCTCTAGCCACTCTTTCTTGGGACGGAGCCACTATTGATGTTATATTGTTTATTTTGCTTAGCATTTTATTACCCATTCGGATTATCCTCATATTTACTTTAATGAGACAGGCATGAGGAAGGAAGAGTTCAAAATAAATGTACCTTTGTTTGCGTTGAGATAGAGTAGTAATAATAGTAATAATAATAAAATAATAATACTCCAGTAGAGGTGACTTGGATTATAAACCTTACCTCCTCTTCACCAGAAAACCAAACATTACTGAACCTTAAACCATGTGAGTAAAGACAAACCATACTATTAATAGTATGCCCTGATGACAATTAGGGGCTCTGTCTTTCTGCAGGTCTGTTTATTTGTTCAAAGTGAGTTCTTCAGCATGTCAAACCACCAATTACCTTTTTTTATATCAGGAACCTTCGTATTCTTTCTTAGCGTGAGGTCAAACACCAATCAAGTTTGTAATTATCTTCCTTCTAATTTTATCTCTTACCTTCTATAGTATCACTCAATAAGCCATTTATTATCATATATAATATAATATTAATATAATATCAATTGTATAAATTATATTTAATTTTTTTAATGAGTCTACATATCGTTACGCTTAGGAGGCTTCATAACTTTGCTTAAAACTTATATTTGAAGCACCCTGGCTAACTACTTCCTATGGAGGTTCGTGAGTCACCGCACCAACAACTTAGACAGCCGCTTCGAGGTGGCGAAGCAGAGGTTCTACCGGGTGATCACAGGCCAGAGAGAGGTCCCTCCCAGGTGGAAAGGCTGCGTGGATCACGTCAACTCCCAGATGGGGATGGCCACTGGGGCAATGTTCGTGCGCAGGCACTTCGACGAGAACAGCAAGAATGACGTAAGTAAAAAAACACTACAGTTCACACAGAAATTAATCGAAATTTTTCATGACTAGAGACAAGTTGTTAATAGAGTAGTCAAAGAAACAAATATATAGGTTTTTTGATAAGGATTTCGGCAGGAATAAGCTTTTATAAAATACAAACATATTTGTTTGCGACCAGCTATTGTAAGATGTTACTATTTATTATTATTATTATTATTATTATTATTATTATTATTGTATTTTAATATACATTAATAGTATATGGCAAAGTGACATATGTATATAACATGACGACGTATGAGTTTGTTAAAGTAGTTCTAATATATTTTCCTAGATAATATTAACTTTGATAAAAATTGACAGCTCTTGTGAGGTGAAAATATTGTCATAAGTTATTTCCCAAACACAAAAATTTATTTTTTCGTTCAGTCATAGTTTCAATGTTACAAACCCTTCTGTGAACTCAGTGAATAATTTCAATTATATGCTCATAAATTATTGTTGTATCCTATAGTTGATCTAAATTTTTAAAAAAAATTGTAGCAATTTGAATGCAAGTTGCTGTTTTTGGTTGGGCTTATTTGGTACGTTGAGCATATTAGTTTAACTTACTTTCTTCTAGCAATGGCTCAAAGTAGATGCAACATTTTACATTTTTACTTTGTTTACTAACTACATATAATAACAGCTTTACTAAATAATAAATCAAATTAGGAAGGCAATCGGAATGTAATTTTGATGTTTAGGGATGCAGCTGCTTCATCGTAAAGAAGGATTTAGAAACCAGCAATGATAATAATTCATCTGTTGAAAATTATTCCCAGCACACCCAACAAAGATTCCAACCTCAACCTTCTTTTAACACCCATGTAATATGACTGACGCCTCATACTTTAAAATCACAAGCGTGGGTTTTGGTTAACAGTTAATTCATTTACCAGCAAACACTAAGAAACTAATTTTGATTAATTTACTACAAAAATATTGTGTGTTTTTTTTTACTTTTATAAGCCGTACAACCCAGAGGAGTAGTGTGATGTGGTGCCAAAAAAACTTTCATTAAATTAAAAGTGGATGCACATTCCATTTACCTTGAAATGCAGCAGTCACTCATTGTTTTTTTACACACTGGCCATGTCATTCAAGCTGCACCATAGTGAAATTATACAAGGTAAATGGGGGGTATGTACAAAAGTTATGTAAGAAGTCATGTAAATTTGGTTTATTAGCAATCAGGCTAAAATATACATTTTCCATTAATGGGGATGACAACATTTAAGTCCATTGCACTATTTAATTTGGATACCATTTATTTCAGACGTTACATATGACGATGGACATCATGGGATCATTTGAAAATATAATGGAGAAGATCGAATGGATAGACGAGGCCACAAAGCGGTTAGCCTCAGAGAAGGCTGACGCCATGGGTTTGAAGATCGGATATCCCTCCTATATATTGCGTTCTGAGGAACTCAACCACCGATACATAGAGGTAAAAATGGTGGAGCTCTTCTGATGTATTGCAATGACGTGGCTTAGAGTTTTGCCAGAATAAGCAGAACTTATCCAAACGGTATACATGAATATTTCTCATTCATCAATAGAAGGCTAATTTGTCAGATATAAAACGAAATACAATATTAAATGAGCTACAAAAAACTTAGCCTGTAATTGGTCAAATGGAGACTGAGTGGGTGAGAAAATATCACCGTTGTAGCATAAACAAGCTTTACACTCACGGGCAACACTCCATGACACGACACTTCCATACAGGTCACCTACGACTTTTTTTATACTTGAATTAGAATTTGTGTAGTTCTTTACAATATTCAGCTACTGCTTAGTAGTATCCCGCACAGATCTACAGTTTTAACCTATTTATGGTAATCAATTTTTGTTCTTTAATAATCTCTGAGCTGATTTCTTAGGATAGTTATTATGTCTGTTTTAATTAATCTAATTTCTTGATCTAACAATTTCTCTTTGAGTAAATTAATTCCTTGTTATATTCATAATTATAATGTTTAATTGACTAAAGAAGTGTATCAATCAATTTAATTGCTGTTCTACCAAAGTACGTTCCTTATATTATAAATCTCATATTTCTCCTTACTACAAGTAAATTGAATATAACTAAAATTATTATTATTATAGTGTCTGATCAACCTTCACATTATAAATATTATCCGGCCCCGTGATGTAGTGGATAGTGCATCAGGCTACGAACCGAGGGGTTCCAGGTTCTATTCATGGCTGGTACCTTGGGTAGTTTTCTCACAAGGGGAACCATCCCAACGGTCGCCAGGGGTTGGTAAATTAGGCTTAAGTTGGTTTTAAGGCTCCCACCAACTCAACCTTCCATATGCAAAATCATCACATAGTCGCATTGCGGACACGCGTAACTAAATTCCCTAAGTGCACCCTGGGCTACGCTCTGAGCCACCAGAGCTGCAAATAATCTACCTTACATACAGGTGAACAAACTAGATTTTGTGTTCCTATTGGTCAGTAATGCCATACGCTAAAAAAATAAAATAATAATGTTTGTCAATGAGATTGTATACCAAAAATATCTGGTTGATAGCCGTATACATATAACTATTGTGTGCAAGGAACAAACAGCCATTACGAAAATTAATAACCAGGAATCTAGTGGACTTAAAAAAAATCGATTTCCAGGCACTGATACAATGCGATACTCTTCTATAATCCTTCTTGTTTCTTGCTAGTGACTTTCAGAGTTATTTTTCTTCATGATGCGAGAGTTTTACACTAGTTTAAATAAATAAGTTAGTGTCTTATTAGTGATTTTAATAGTACATATTTTTCTAGCTCATAGCTAATCACGTGTAAATACGTGTCTTATCACCACTAAAACCTGTATAGTTGTTTACCTGGAGATCTGAATTAACCTGTATATAATTATCAAGATTCGGAAGTCATCCGTTTCCCCATTTGACCTGAACTTATTATTCGGATACAGGGATATTAGTTGACTCCTGGAACTATACTAAAAGTGAGAACATAAATGCACATAGTTTTAAATATGAGATAGTATAAAAAACGAGGCCAATAATATGATTTCTGCAAAACGGCCCTTAGTTTCTTAATATGTACGATCCTTGGACCAAGAATATGTATATCCAATCTTATCTAAAACATATATTTTGTCTAAATTAATAAATAATGTATATACGTATAATGTATATAAATTTAATAAAATAAGATGATAGTAAATCATGATCCTAAGACTTAAAAGTTGTTGAATGTTTATCTAAAAACTACTATATCGACCTAATTAGGTCTGATGTTTGGTGTTAGTAAACTTCGTGTTCTGCAATATATTACAAGCCCAACTATATCTAAGCTAAGATACTTAGGGTGGTATGCAAGAACGTATAGGGAATGCTTAGTGGACCAATAGTGTGGTTCCGAGCACACTATTACTGTACATTTTAACCTGTGATGACGCAAGCAAACCCACGCTAGTGTCCACAAAGCATCCACTTAGTCAAGGTCTTGCATACGGCCCTTAGTACTATCAACTATTTCATAATCTCATGATTCTTTTTTTTTAATAGATGACCATAGACCCTAAGGACTATTTTGGTAACAGCTTGAACGTACTTCAATACTTAGCCAGTTCGGATCTCAACAAATTAGGGATGCCGGTCAATAAAACCACATGGAGTGCAGCCCCTGCCTTTGTAAACGCCTACTACAGTCGAAATAAAAACCAGATTAGTAAGTGATAGCTCCTAGTTTTCACTGTAAATAAAGTCCAAGTAGATTTAATTCTATTTCAATAGAATAGATGACGGGAAGTTCAGGACTCAAATCCCGTTTGGGTATAATAAGAGTATTTTTTCCTAAAATGGTTTACCCTTTTCCCTCCCCACAAATGAGCGTAAATGTCCTTTGGGTTATATCTTCTTCCTCATCCATAACACATTGGCGCAGTTAGTAAATATGCATATGATCCAAACAGCCGGTAAGATGCTGTGCTAAGATAAAAATAAGAACACGCTCTACAAACTTTGGTAAAACCCCTCAACACTGTAATTTTGTATCCAAATGAATGGTAATTTATTGAAATTTCTACTTTCTAGTGTTCCCAGCAGGCATCCTGCAGCCACCATTTTATCACAGGAACTTCCCCAGATGTCTCAACTACGGAGGGATAGGCGTGGTTATCGGCCACGAGATAACTCACGCTTTCGATGATATGGGTCGCCTATTCGACAAGGACGGGAACTTGAACGGGTGGTGGAGTGAAGGGGCCGTAGAAAGTTTCACCGAGCATGCGCAGTGCCTTATAGGTAATGGAGATTTGTCGCTCGTTAGTGGATTAATAATATATGCAGCACGATTCGGAGGCCACGTGGTCTAAGGCGTTATTTTCACAATAGACTAGACTGATAGTGACGAAGAGATCAGGTTTTGAATCCCGGCTGGGTTTACCAAGGGTGGTTTTTACTAAATGGTGTTCCTATTTACCTCCATATAAATGCAGAAATACTTCCTATAGATTCAACTCAACCCCAATACATTAACGTAGATATTTCATAAGCATATAGCCCTAATGGGTGGTAAGATGTGGTGCTAATATATATTTATAATTTGTTTTAATTTTCGGAGCTAAAATATCCATTCTAATGCTGGGAAGCTAATATATATATATACATATAAATTTACAGATATAAAATATTCATTCTAATTACAGGAAGCTAATAAATATATATTTATATATATTAATTTTCAGATCTAAAATATCCACTCTAATTCCAGGAAAACCAACTCAATGGAAATGCTTTACATTATTAATGAACGCAACTTTCACGAGTAATCAAAGCTTTTACTGGGGATATTTCTAGAAACTACCTTTTTTGTGATGACTATACAGCATCTACAGTTATATCAAATAATTCATTCAAGTTTGGTTTATTGAACGGCTCAATGAAGTTATTCTACTGTCATTTGGTTCGCTCCTCCTACAGAGCTCAACCTGGAAATAGATTAGCCCTAATAAGGTTTACATGTCGAGCTATTTCGAGACGGCCTTTGTTTGACCTCAGATCCGAGGGTATTGGCGTTTTCACTGAATTAAGTTATTCTTTAAACAGAAAACAGAGAATATGTGAAATATTAATTTTGCAATCATATTTATATTAATACACATACAGACTGATTATGTGGTCTAGTGATCAGAGTTCCTGGCTACATATTCAGAAGTTCTGAGTTCGATCCCTGGCACTTCAAGAATATTTTTGTGAAGCAGTGGGTCTGTAACGGGGTCAAATAAGCCTCACGAGGACAAATGAGGAGTTACTTGAATTAAAAAGTAGCGGCTATGGCTAAGAAAACAAACTAATGGCCAGAGGGACTGCTGTGCTTACCACATTACACCCTATATCCACACAATTTGGCACTATCTTAGCAAACAGATTGAGGATGCTCTGTCATTATACCTTGATTGCGGGTTGATGGCAAGGAGTTTTTTTAATAAACATGCATTTTAATAATAACGTATCTTATTACCCATGGTGAACAGCCACATTTTAACTATATCAAGAGGTAGAATTTAGAGGAAATTTACCCGTATCTTCGTTAGGGAAGAGGGGAAACCATTTAAGAAAAATCATCCTTAATACTCTTGGCAATAATTCGATCTCTGATATCCCTGTCACAATCAAATTAGACCAGGTTATAATGCCCGCTGATGTGAAACTATGTAAATTTAAAAAACTAATTAATTTAAATGTATTTTATTAAATATTTTCTACTTCTCAATACATTTTAAACATTTTTTCATTTATTTGAAGTAATTAGCGTGCCCTTTCTGAACTTATTGATTATTACATCAGCACACGACTTAAAAAATAACTTAAATATAGGACACAACATCCTGTCCCAAGCCATAATTCATCACCGTGCGTTACTAATCTCTTCCTTCTGAATCAATAGCAGTCCGATAGTGACCTGGCCGTCTAGGGGTAAGGTGTGTCGGACTTCTGTTCTGGGGGGTCCGGGTTTCAATCCTCGGTACCAGCACAGATTTATCTGATTGCCAAACCCTTCCTTCACCTCTGACAGTATATGTAATAATCACAACTTGTGAATGTGTGGAGTGCCAGGCCTCCACCGTGGTTCGGATCCCACGTTAAACTTTAGGTCCTCCATTTCATCTCACAATCACCCTAGCATTGCACATTAGCGTAAGTGTGTACAATCCGAACGGGTAGTAAGAAGCGTTGCTAATAATAATAATGATGATGATGATAATAATAATATCAGTCCGATTCTTCTAAGCCATCAATATCTGCTTCTGAATCAACATCAAAGTCTACTTAATATTCAGAGTTTGATTATTCTTAGCCGTCTTTATCTTTACCATCACATAAAATATCTTCTTCTGAGCCGTCAATAGTGTTGGTAGAAAAGAACTGCAATTCTAAGACTTTTAGAGACGTTTATATGAGAAACTAGTGTGTTACAGAATCGAAGAAATACGTATTAAAGAGAAACCGGTGGATTCGTATACCTGGGGAGGTTCAACAAGCTTTTACTAGTAAAAGATTAAGGTTCCAGCTACGTAACACATTTAATCATCAGAAGTGCCCACTTAGGTGGTCACGTGGTCTAGCGTGATAGCTCTCGCAGTAGAATAAACTGTTGACGGTGGAGAGATCAAGGTTCGAATCTCGGTCGGGACTTAGTAATGCTACTGGCACAACCTACTAATTGCTTTAATTTTCTTCAATACTTTAATTTAGCAGCAGCTATTAGTAAAATTAATGGTAAGAAATCTGTATCCTAAAATAATTAATAACCCATTAAATCCAAATACCCTCTTAATATTTCGTGGAAACAATTTGATGTGGAACGAGTGATAATATTAAAAGATGTAATTTATTAATGTAAGTATATCATCTCCTCTTTACACCAAGCAAATGGGAGTGCACTTACTATTTTTCTACCTTCTCCATACATCCTTTTCAGGTCATTCTTTTAATTTAGCACTACGTCTTATTAACATTTCAGGTTATACACTTATAAACTAATTACGCTAATGGTTTTTGTAATTAGGAAGCTTACATCTAGAGAAAGTGCACCCGCATTTTTGTGAAAGGTGACTGGAAAAACCCTTAGTTAAAACCACACTCAGTACACCTATTTGAGATTTGAATATCAACCTTCCCGTCATCAGCAATCTAGTCTAATACGAGAGTAGCGCCCTAGACCATGCGGCCGCCGAAATGTGTACTAAGCCATTCTTGACTCCAATATTAATGTATTATTAAATTAATATCTAACATATTTTACAAACCATGTAAATGATAATATATTAAACTGTTAATCGCACTGATGTTAAAAGTATTTATTACATACATATAACATATTTGTCATTAATGTTGGATTCAACTTTTGGTCATAAAAACAAGACAAACCTGTTCAAGATGGCCACAGAAGACATGATTTTCTAATACGGTCAGACATATTTTGTAAGATCAGACGCATTATCAGGTCATGCGTGGATGTGTCTTCTTGCATGATTTTCATTTCTATGTCAGGTGGTTGCTACCAGCGCATTCGATCGCCTGACCACCTGATGTAAGCGCGATCCAAACCATAAGAATCGAAAATCAACTGATAAAATCAGGCGCTAAGTCAGGCCTTTTGTAAGTAATACTTGATATGGTCGAGATGAATCTTGGGACAACCAGTCAGATCGTCTGTAGCCCGCTTAGGCTAAACCAAGTCCCCTCTACTATGAGGTAGAAAACAATACAGAAATAACAGCTATATTTTACTAAATATTAATACAAACAAATTTTAAACCAACCAAATAGATTTTCCAGCATGACTTAAATAAAATGAAAGTGCAACGTATTATTCAAATATGTTTAAAAAAATGTTGGTGAGGTTTAATGGATGAGCAATTCCAGATCAGTACAGTCAGTATGTGGACGCCGAAGCTTCCATGCAACTGGACGGGACCAACACGCAAGGCGAGAATATTGCAGACAATGGCGGGATCAAACAGGCCTTCAAGGTTGGTTCGCTTAGGCTCATGTGTGCTACAGTGAACGTTTTAAAATAGGGCCTTTTATAGAATATATAATTATTTTTAGGGTCAGAATGGATATTTAAATATTTTAAAGGTATTGATAAAATCTACCTACTAAATTTAAATTTTCTATAACCCTCACCCTCACCCACCATATTTCTTGGAGTCTAATATTTGAAAACTTTCAAGGAGTCACCTACCAAGTTTCAGTTTTATAATACAGAAATAGTTTTGCGTATTAGTTTTGGAAATGTTGAGACCTCCCGCACCCTCCTCAACTATTTATTTAGGTCCCGTTTAGAAAATTCAAATTGTAAGATTTATTTGGTTATCTTAGCAGATTTAATTTTTATATCACGCCTACAAGTTTTATTTTGTACAAACACTCTTCTCTAATCCCCGAAGTCCCATTTAAAAATTAAAATTATTTGTTTCTTATGGTTATTTGGCGTGGTCCCTTTACTTTCCTTACGAGATTCGGTTTTCTACCACACTTGGAAATAGTTTCAATTAGTTTTGTAAATTTTAAACCCTACCCCAACTCCCACTTTTCTAACTAACATTTAAAAATGTCAATTTGTTTAAATTTAGGCCTATTTGGTTACCTGGAATTTTCCTTGTACCTGACTGCCAACATTTTTGTTAACCGTACCCAGAAACTTTTTTCTGTTTATATCACCCTCCTTTCCCTAATTTATTTCTATTATTTTTGGAAGTCTTAAGATCATCCCTTCCCCTTATTCACTAACTCACTTTTATAAATTTCATATTTCAAGATTATTTGGTTATCTGGTGTTTTCTCTCTGTCTGCTAAATTTTAATTCTATACCTTATTTGAAAAGTGTTTTTTCACTCTCCCCCCCACACCAATTTTCTAGAATCCAATTTTTAGATATTATGGTTATTTGGAGACTACACCAATGGAATAGGGATGAGAAAGGTAGAATTTTAGAGGAAATGTATCTTCATTTGTATGAGAGAAGAAAGTGGTAAATCATTTATGAAAAACTTCCCTCATTACACCTGGTCGAGTTTCAAAACCCAATCTCCCCATCACCGGTATTCAAGTATATCACTAGAGTGATGCGTTGTACCATGTCGCCACCAATGTCGGCTTTATTTTATTGAAATAATATTTCAAACAAGTGTAATAATCTTCGTGAAATACTTAATTTATAAAACAAACATTTTGTGAAGAGACGTAGGTTGGGATTAATCAGATCCTTTGATCAATGCAGTAGCATTTACAGTATTTTCATTTTAGCAACGCAGCTTACTACCCATTTGGATTATGCGCCTGTAATAATTACGTGAATGGGCTAGAGATGAGGAAGTTTGAATTTAGAGGAAATGTACCCGCAATTGCGTGGAGAGAGGTTAGTAAACAATTTAGGAACAAACACCCTCAATCTATCCGACCGGGTTAGAACCACGATCTCCCTGTCATAAGCATTCTAGTCTATTTCAAGAGTGACACCTTAGACACCTTAACCAAAATACATAAAATTATTACTTAATTGTTTATATAGATAATCTACTAACCAACTGTTATAGTTGAGTGTTCATTTTATTATTTACTGTCTAGCTTACAAGAGAAAATATCCTAGTCCAAATATCAGCTATGGACTGAATTAGGTCCAGCTCTATGTCTACACTCTTCACATAGCTTGACCCCAATCCCCAGGCGCCCACTTAGACCGGCCAATAATACCACGGCATCGTTTTATCCGTGAGTGAAGAGTCCAAGCACGATCTGTTTATTATTACCAGGCTTACCAGGAGTGGCTGGAGGCGAACCAAGGAGAAGACGAGACGCTGCCCGGGGTTCAAGCGACGCCCTACCAACTGTTCTTCCTCAACTTCGCCCAGGTGTGGTGCGGTACCACCACGCCACAGCTGGCCAAGACCAAACTCAAGACGGCGGTGCATTCGCCGGGAAGATTCCGGTAAAATCCCACATAACGTTTATTTAACATCCAATCTCACGACCGGTTAACCGGGAGCTTATATACAAGTTTTTGCTCGTACAAGAAACAGTTTCCAAATGCTATTTTCTCATTCTTTATTTTAAAACAGACTACTTCGATGGTATTAGGGTAAAGTGCTAGTCTCAGGACCTGATATTATTGGCTTGAAACCCAAACGAGGTCAACGGATTTTTCTTGAGCGATGAAAATTCATAGCACAATTTCCTTCCAGCTGTTGGTCCTAACTCCAGTTTTAAATATAAATTAACCCTGGAAGTTAAGTAAAAATAATTTTCCAGAAAAATTGCTAGTTCCTTTCACGCTTGCTTGTATAAATTTAGTGTGGAAGGCAACGAGAAACCACCATATTTCCTGAACTCCCCTAATTCAGGGTGCCCCATGGAGAAGTAGCCCACCTCCTATATCCAGCAGGCGCCTCACTCTGAATTGGAGGAGGTCAATCCCCTTCCACCCATATTGTGTCATGAAGAATGAGCAAGTGAACTGCTTGTCTAAAGCACAAGACGGGGTGGAAGGGGATTGACCTCCTCTAATTCAGAGTGAGGCGCCTTCTGGATATAGGAGGCGGGCTACTTTTCCGTGTGCCACCCTGTACATTGGATTCATGATGGCAGATGGTGCGGGCAGCAATTACCAGCCGGGGGGTTTAGTGCATTCCCAGCTCTGTGTGGATATAAATAACATCAAACCAACCTTCGGGTTGTAGACTTAAAAATATTTGATAACAGTGAAATTAAAATCAATTTAATATATTATGTTTACATTTAGTTGTATTTTTACAGAAATTGATCAAATAGATTCACCTATATCAGTACCATTGTTTTCTAAATTATAATGCAGATAACTGAACTAGAATGTGACACCTAATTAGTGCTGCATTATTTACCTTGGCTAGGTGTTATCCATTCCGTGAGATGGGCTATTATTATTTTATTATTATTAGCACTGCGTCTTACTACCCGTTCGGGCTATACGCACTTACGCTAATGTATAATGGTAGGGTGATTGTAAGATGAAATGGTAGACCTACAGTATAACGTGGGATCCGAACCACGGTAGAGGCCTGGCATTCCACACATTAACAAGTTGTGATTAATACACGTCTTTTCAGAGGTGAATAAAGGGTTTGGCAATCAGATAAATCAGTGTCAGGACCGAGGATCGAACCCTGCACCCCCAGCACAGAAGATTGACTCCTTACCCCTAGACCACCAGACCACCCGAGATGGGTTATTAATATTCCATGCTAAACGGATCATTAATAGTTTGAATTAATAATTTTTTTTAGAAAAAGTTCCTTAAAATGGCCACCATTATAATATGCAATACATTGTTGTATGTTCTCAAATATTGACATGCCTTTGGGTGATGACTCTTGCTGAATTGTTCCAAGTTCCTGAAATGTTCTTGGGTGAGTCGTATAAACATGACTCCTTAACATGTTCCACAAAAAAAAATATAAAAAAATGTCATGCTGGCCTCCTGGGTTGTAACGGAGTTGTTTTGGAAGGTGGTCGGTTGGAGTGGACTGTGTCATGTCAAGTGGTTGCACCACCATCTCGCTGGAACCACATGTTGTTGGTATCCAATTCCCCTACGTTTCATTTCAGGGGTCAGAAAGGTCGGACATAAATGGAAGTGCTTCACACACTGTTTCTTGAGCCCCTTGTTTCACGATTTGGGGACATCACACGACCTCCACGTTCACCAAGACATTCCAGCTCCGGACTTTTTTCTTGTGGCGCGTGTTAAAGAGCTATGCTTACGTGACTCGTTCAAGAATAATTCAATAACTTAAAGAATTGTGATGAGATCTGAAGCAATTCAACGAGATACATTGTGCAAAATCATGTCAAGTTTTAAGGAGCGCATACAACCAATAATAGTGACCAACTGAAATATATTTTTAATGAAATTAATAATATAAGGGTATGTAGAAAACTGTCAATATTTTGTTGTTACTTAAACTTTAATCTGAAGCATTTAGTAGCTAAAATAGTAAAGATATATTGTTGTTAATTGTGTCATAACTTTCTCCCCCGTCTTGTAATAGCACTTGAGCGTATGGACTGGGGTACGCGGTATAGCTGACCTTTTCTTTTTATTGTTATTATTTCCCTATTACCTTTTTGTTTACATGTTGAGGTTAGGTTATTCGTAAATTTAAAAAAATGACACCTTGACACAGGAATTAAATGTGGGCCCCCTGGCTTAACGCAACAACTCTCTGCCAATGAGCTATCCAGGGTTCGTCCCGAGCTCAGGGTCATGCTTCACTCATAGTTAAGGCAGAGTATGTGATAGCTTATTGGAAGGGCTTGGGTGTGCTAAGCCAAAGGTACCTGGTTTTATTTCCATATCCATGTGTGATTTTCAATTGTAATATAACGTGTGTACGAACTTTATACGGCTTACATTGTCATTAACAAAAACCCATGCATCTATTTACTTGTTTTTTTTAATCACCGCGTCTTACTAACTGTTCAGGCTATACGCTTACGTGCTAGTTAATTTAATGTGCTAGGTATGAAGATGATTGAATTGAGAGGAAGTGTACCCACATTTGCGTGGATTAAGAGGAGAAAATAATTTAGGGAAAGCCCCTCTCAGTTCACCCGACCGAGATTTAAACCCCTATCTGCCCGTCATCGGCAGTCCAGTCTACTGCAAGAGTGACGCCTTAGACCATAAGGCCACTAAAGTGGGTTTATTAACTTGTCATTATTGACATTTATTAGCCATGAGCTACTTAGTGAGCAGGATCTCCTGATTATAAGAAGTTTCAATAAACTTTTGTCAAGGTGGATCATATTTAAACTAATCTCTCCAAGAATTTCATACTGTTGTCATTATCACAAAAAAAAGTAATATTTTGTGGGTTATTTTTGGCTAAAATTTAAAGATTAATCAGGTCTGATACAACTTTATATTCACCGAAACATTCGCACATTCGGCCTTCCCCTCCTTACCCCTAAAAAAAACATATATATTTATTCTTTTGCTGGGTTGTTGAAATTAAATACTCAGCGAAGCGTATACACAAAATAACAAAGAGTTTGTTTTCGTTAATTGATACAGAAATATTGTTAGATTTTTCATTTACCCTTAAATTTTAAACAAACAATATATTTAAACGTAAACTGAGTTTGCTATGTCAGAAGTCGATAAAAAAAATCCTATCCACCGATACCTTATTCAACGCTGTAGGCTTTGTATTAAGTGATAAAACGTGATGTTGACAACATAAATAATAATATATAGGATTCTATAATTATCTATGCACTAAAAAACTTGTGCGTGTCCAAGAAATGCATAGAGTTCCTACCAAGATACATTATAGTCTTACTTAATTGGAAATTTTAATTGTCGGTATATGAACCCAGGATTTCCTTCCAACACCTTAGCTCATCCAGTAGCTTGTCTGCCTACTGAGTAAAGGGTCCCAGATTCGATTCTTGACATGGCCATAAAATTTATCATTGGTGTAAATGTGGGTTTTTTAGCCTTTCATTAACTGCCAGGGGGTATGGGTTTTGTGTCAGTTCTAGATTTAAGTTAGTTTATAAGTCTTCTGCTCTTATAAACGGCTCAGAATGTGCACTTTAAATACTTTTAATAAGCGAAAAAAATATGATAGTCTGGATGAGAAACAAACACCTGTGCGCAGTGTTGTCTTTGACAGTTTTTTTTTATCGTATGTTATATAATAGCGGGAGGGACTTTGGTATCCAGTTTAGGTCAACCTATGTGTAGACTAATAGGCGCTCTGGCGTCACAGAACGTTGCCCAGGGTACACTATAGGATGTTGTCTACACGTCGTACCTGTAATGAGATGATGTGACGATAGTTATTATCAAGTTGTGGAGCAGGTGTGAGCCTTAACCTAAGATAAGCCTAACTAACCAAACCCTGGTTACCGTTGGGCTTATTCCACTCAAGGGAAAATACCAAAGGTACTAAACTGTTATCGAACCCGAGACCCTTAGACTTGCAGCAAGATGTGCTTATCACAGCACCATGGGGCCGTTTATCTTTGACAGTCAAGCAAACTTAAAATTTAGAACATGTAGGCCTATATGTCCCAATCCCCGCGCTTTACTTCATCGCTGTATAAAGGAAAAACCTAATTTTCACCTCCAATTATATGAGTACATTTTTTGACCTAGCCGGAAATTGAATCTGGTATTCTCGCCTAAGTAAGCAGCTATGCAACTGAGTAATATAACGAGTCTGACGAAACTGGATTCAAACCAATGTATATCTCAGACTCGAGTTTGGCCATTGTATGAAGCCTATTGATTCAACTATCTCGACCAAATCTAAATTTACTACTTAAGATATAAAAATAAGTCAAGAGTGTTTAAAAACTATTCATACCTAATTTTTAAGATGTTTACTTGGAAGACATTCAAAATTTCGAATGGGGAAAAATGTAATTTGAGTAAATGAAATAGTTTTAACGGTTACAAACTTCCACAAAATGTAGAGCTTTAATTATGCATTTAAATACCTATACATCATTTTTAAAGGTTTAATTTAATGATTTTATGTTATGGTTAGCACGAGCTAAATAATAATTATACGTTTTGAGGGTGTTGGGGTGGAAAACATGATAACCCTTTAAAAAAATGTGCTAGTAGTGATTTCAGGCAATTTATCTCTTAAACTATGAGTTGTTTTTAAAATCAGTCAAGACCATGACGAATATTTTATTTGTCTAGTACTAGATTCCAGGACTTCATAGACCTTTAATTAGTGAATACCACATATAAATATATGAGAGCTATCATGTTTTTGGCCCAAGCCACTCATATGTGGTTTGAAATCTATAATTTCAGGGTTATAGGGACTTTGTCAAATTCCATTGACTTCGCTGAAGCGTTCAACTGCCCTGCAGGTTCTCCAATGAATCCAAATGACAAGTGCACCGTTTGGTGAAGTTAAATAAAACGAATCATCGCTCATATTTGCCTTAGTTGTCTCAAAATGTATTATAATATGGATTATATTAACAGGATAAAGAGAAGATTAAATAAAACAAGGATATTTTGAGTGTATTTTATTGCATACTAGTAATAATTTTGTTTTGAAATGAATGCCTTCCTAGCTAAAATATGTGTAAGAAAATATTAAAATAAAATCTTAGCAAACTTATTCAAACTAATTCTCATAGGGTTTTAGCTTTTCAATAAAATCTCAGTTAAAACTTTTTTAAATGTGTATTTCATTTCTACTTTTTTTTTGGTGCATTTATTCAAGAAATCCAACCTTTTTTCGCCCTAAAAATCCAATCCTGTGTCCCAACTTAACCTTAATCCCAAATAGCTACGAATACAAGAAAAAGAAGCGAGTTAGTAGAAAGTCTACTTTTAAAAGTGCTATGTTTTGTAAAAGGTATAGTCTGTCGCCAATGCATTTGTATAATTAAAAAGCTATGATACCACCTTTTATAGGTTTATATACATAGGTAAAATTAAGTTGTGTTTAATTTAGCATAGAGCTTAAAATTATTGCTTTACTATGTCCCATTATATGGTACTAGAATGTTGATCATTGCATTGAATAATGTATTCATACTGGCTATATAAACTTAGATTTTTTTTGCACGGACTGTATTAGATATAAGAGAGAAATGAAAATAGAAAGAACATTAACTCGCTCAAAAGGAAAAGAAAATGGTAGAGAATGAGCACGGAAATTTGCATTAATCCCCAAAGATCTCATTCCCTTGGTTCAGAATAGCCATCATAACCCTTAGACCTTAACCCACTTGCCTCCTTCTTCCAAACTTCCCTATCCCCTCAAGTACTTCACCTTCCCTTATAGTTCACACGCATTTTACGTTTCAATCTTCTTCTTCCCTTCTTCGGGAGAGGAAAAAATGTATATCTCTTTCTCAATCGAGATATTAAGATAGAGAAATCTTCGTTATACTCTACGTTCTAATCGAAAGTCGATATTAACATAATCGATTACTGTTAACTATTCTAAAGATATATTTTTTCTTTTCTTTGCTTTTACTCTTCGTTTGCTTTTCTTTTTTTAGTTTCTATTTTTATGTTTCATGCGGATACAATTTGATTACGTCCTAAAGAAAGGGGGTGGCATAGGGGGAAATAGCTCAATTTCATTCCTAGCTAACGATATTACATTCTCTCAACAGATACACTCTCGTAAAGACAAATTTGAAACGTGTAGACAAGCAATTCACCCCTATTACATGTTAAAACCCTTAGACTTGTATCTTTGCTACCACTCCCACGTAAAAATAATTTTACCGGTTGGTCTCAATTTGTGAAACGTGCTATCTTACCTCACACAACTAAAACCAAACCAGGGTGATCGAAAACAAGGTTCTAAGGAAGATATTTGGTATAAAAATAGCTTAGGCTATTGGGGAATGGAGGAGGTTACATAGTGATGAGCTACATAACCTGTACGCATCATAAAACATTGTTAGGATAATCAAATCTCGTATATTAAGGTGGGCAGGACATGCAGCGGGAATGGGAGATTCTACCACATTGTTCAGGGTATTGATTGGCAAACCCCATGGGAAGAGACAATTGTAAAGAACTAGATGTATATGGAAGGATAACATCAGAATGTACCTGAAAGATATGAGGTGGACTGGATAGAACTAGCTCAAGTTACGAATAGGTGACGTACTCACATACGTATGTAAATAAAGTTTCAAGTTCCTAGTGCCATAGAGTAGGTAAGTTGTCAGTATTAGATCATACAACAATGAGGCACTATGTTAGAACACGAAACATGCAGTAAATTCTTTGTGCACACATTGGATACATGATACTTGAAGTAAGCGTCTTTATGTCTTAGGGTTTAGAAAATAAAGTACTTCATATATATTTGTTGTATTATTTTACCATATATAAATTACACTTAAATTATCTATATGGATATTTAAACAAAATATACTAATCGCATTCCTTTAATTGACAACTTAGTTTCACTCGAGGTCAGCTACATTTCTTTAATTGACAACTTAGTTCCACTCGAGGTCAGCTACATTCCTTTAATTGACAACTTAGTTTCAATCGAGGTCAGCTACATTCCTTTAATTGACAACTTAGTTCCACTCGAGGTCAGTTACATTCCTTTAATTTAAAACTTAGTTCCACTCGAGGTCAGTTACATTCCTTTAATTTACAACTTAGTTCCACTCGCGGTCAGCTACATTCCTTTAATTTACAACTTATTTCCACTCGAGGTCAGTTACATTCCTTTAATTGACAACTTAGTTCCACTCGAGGTCAGTTACATTCCTTTAATTGACAACTTAGTTCCACTCGAGGTCGGTTAAATTCCTTTAGGACTACGTCTTGGCAGTGTGATTCCACACTGAAGCATATTTTACCAGTAATTCTCTAAAAAAAATGTATATCTTTTAAAAATCATGTTGAGCATAAATATTTTTTTTAATGTTTGAATTTGAACTTAGTTTTAATATTTTCAGGCTTTTCTGTCACGTGCATCTTCAATTATTTGAATTATTAGTTTTATATCTATAGAGGTGTAGGTAAGTCTTTCAGAAATTCGGAAATAAAACTTGCTTCCTCACAATTATTGGCCATAGTAGAATTGTTTGCAAAAATAAACCAAAACAATACTTTTTTTTTATCTCAGATGACATTTAATTTCACTAGAAATCATAATCAACAGTGCCTGGTCAAGTTAACTATGATTTCAAAAATTTTCAATTTGAGAAAGTTAATAGTTTTTATAAATATATATATTCTAATTGGAGCTACTACAATACTATCTATTCATTTATTTTCAGATTTTGAAATTGTTCTCGAATTATTTTAAAGAAATTTCTAAGGGCCAGTTTCATATTCATAATTAGCACGCCTCAAGTGCGGCGTTATAATAAATACAGGACGACACCTACCTAAGCCAGAATTTGTAACTGGCTCATTATATTCGAGTTTAAGTAGGTGTAGCCCTTATCTAGAGTACCAGTTCAGCTCTATACTCTACATACACATTAAGAGGCGCATTAAACAGATTTCCTGTAATGCATCTAGAATAGTAATAATAATGAATATCTTTAAATTTGAAATTAATATATAAATTGTAATAATCTGTTATTTGTATTGTGTTGTATTGTATTAATTAATAATAATCAACACTCTCTCTCTCTCGTATATCACCACCTTTGGGGATAATCAATCTGGCTATGAAACTGGCCCAAAGCTTGTCAATGAGGGAGTGGCTATATAATATAGTTTATTTACTATCACTTTAAAACTATATTCATAGATCATCTAATTTGTGAAAATATAGTAAAACAAATTATTGCCTGTTTATTTTTATTAATTTTAACCATTAAGTTACATCTTGCACTGCAGATTTCCAATTACAGCTATACACATTATGTAGATAATCAATATCTTTATATATCTAGTTTAACTTTGCTACAAAACCTTGTTATAAAATTACAAATGTAACTGGGTATAAATAAATATGTGAATACACAAACGATCAGCGTGTCTACAATGATTATTATTCTTATTTTTTCCTATCGCATCTATTAGACGATTATTTTCTCACTATCGTTTGGTTGGCATTTTAAACGTATTTACTATGCTATCTAGAGTATTCGTATGGATACGGCACCAATCAGTAAAATACTTGGTACGAAATACATTAAACTCTAATTAGCTTTGTACTCACAAAACTGTCATACCTAAATTAATTCCACCAACGAAAAAGATCTATGCTTCACACAACACTGCAAAAAGAGAGAAATCCAGAAATATGAAGCAAAGAGGAGTAGGGTAGGGGGGCTGGGTGGAATATGGTTGAGAGGTGGAGATGGGGGGGGGGTTGAAGAAGTGTTTTGAGAGCGCAGTCGACGGAAACTGTAGACGCCACGGATTCTCACTAGGGAGTAGCGTCGCCAGCGCCTACTATAATAAGGGGATGAATAATGACTATTGTTTGTTGGTTCAGAGTCTAGGAGGAGGGGGGTGGGTGTGGGGAGGAGGGAAGGGTAGGAGGACAAGTTCTTGGTACTTAAACAAACAAGCAAGCACTACCGGAAGATGCGTCGAGTAAAAAGAGAGTGAAAAATGGTATACCGTGTACTGTGCATCCTAGAGGTAGTATATTTCCCTGGAGTCTGTTTCCACGATGACGTAGATTTAATCCAAGATGCATTTGGTAAGGTCACTGAAATATCAGTGGAAACCAATTATCACATAATATACCAAAAAAAATGTTCGTATTGCCAGTTCTCGTACAATATAAGGGTCAACGTAAAAAAAATTACTATAGTCAAATGCTACTTCTAAAACCCTTTAAATATAATATGAAATAAATTAAAGGTTTCTCTCTGCACTAGCTCTAGACAGGAAACGTTTATATTATTGTCAAATCGATTACATTATATATACAAACATTACATGCACTATGTATATGATAAGTGTTAAATCTGCTGTTTATCGTTTTCTTTGCACAGAAAACTATCTCAACATTTTTTTGGCAAATAATTAATAAATATTATGCAAAATATGTGTAGATAACCACTATTATCGCTCTAAATTCCAGATTTTATGGAAAAATGGACATTCCCTATTATTTTATAACTTGAGTAGAGTAAACTTTCTAAATAATGGAGAGCAGCTGTGACATAATTATTACATTAATTAATTAATTAGCACCGGGTCTTACTACCCGTTCGGTTTATACGCTTAAGTACTAATTACACTAATGGATTAGGAATTGGGAAGGTTGAATTTTAGAGGAAGTGAACCCGCATTTGCGTGGAGGGAGAGTGGAAAGCCATTTAGAAAAAACCTCTCCCATTTCAGCCGACCGAGATTAGAACCTCGATCTCCCCGTCCTTGGTGGTCTAGCTCAACACGACAGGCGCGTTAGCCAACTACGCCACCGAGGCGGGTCCTAATTATTATAAATGTTTAATGACGACGAGTTATTAACTAATAAAAAAAATTGTATACTTTTTAAACATCTAAGATAAGTGAAATAATGTACACTTTTACAAATCATGTGGAATAAAAAGTAAAATCTTTGTCCACAGACTTCAATTAACAAATATATTTGCTATTATCTCAAAAACTATTGCTTTTTTTATAAATATATATATTTTTTAAGTTTCTTATTTTTAATAGCAATAGAATTTTAAATTTCAAAATATTTCGTATTTCTAGAAGTTGCGGAAAGCTGATCAAACTAGAAATGTCCAATTATGTTAAGTACCCCGAAAGTAATTTCTATGGTAAAATTAGACTTGCCTTTGGTTTGCTATGATTTGACGGTGTTTAGATAGAAAATTTAATCAAAGACGTTGGAACATAATGGGAGAAAATCATTTTTGACTCGTATCACCCTTAAATAAACTACACTTAATTTTAGTGTTTGATATCTTATTCAAAATAAACCCCCTATAAAACGTATTAAAACCCTAAATACTTACTTCTAGCCCAATTGGTAAAATGGTTTCGGCTCTAATTGCAGTAACAAACAGACAAACGTCATTGAAAACAAAATAAAGGGTGTTTCAAAAAGAATGACCCGATTTCAACAAGTTACATTTTTGAAACCATAAACACCCAGCGATTGAAAGGTGTATAGCTGAAATATGCGTGGCCTAAGGTTTTAGGGAGTCTCCGCTAGATGTCGGTCCACGCTCTACCCTTGACTGTAACCTCAGTCAGCTGCAAGATGGCGTCCGCTCAACAGAAGGCGTTTTGCATTCTGCATTTTAACAAGAATGAATCCGTGATTTCAGTTCAGCGTGCGTTTCGTCTGCGTTTTGGTGTTGATCCGCCACTGCCAAAGAACATTGAACGTTCGTATCATCAGTTTGAAGAAATATGATGTTTGTGCAAGGGGAAAACTCCAGGTCGACCACGCACTTCTGAGGAAAGTGTGCTCAGAATTAAACAGGCGTTTGATCGAAGCCCGCTTAAGTCTATTCGCCCTGCTAGCTTAAACTTGAAACTTTATGAGTTTATGAGTATTTTGCACTTTGTTCAATTTGTGTAAAGCATTTTCTTTAATAAATATAGATATTTAAAATTGGGTAATTCTTTTTGAAACATCCTGTACTTTTTCTGGTTCAAAGAGTCATGTAACGTCCACATAAATCAAAACTGAGTTAATTTTTTTAGAGATCAAAATACTTCCCCTGCCCTAGGGGTGTGAGAAAGTAAAAATTGAATATGAGGACGAGTCCAAACTCATATATAAAATATTTTAATCGGTACCTTCTTTGATTAAACCATAATATTCTACACTTGTGGTCAACTACTCTAACCGTATGTATAGTAGTAATGACATTTTTTTTAAACTAGGTGGAAGTAAAAAAATATAAACAATGTCTAAGATATAAGTCTTAGGTATTGTATTTCATTATATTTTTAATTTTATATTTCCTCGTTATTACTTTAATTCTAGGGTTTTAAACAACTTCACTGACAATACTTTAAATGTTTCCAAAAACATGTACAAAGCTCAAAATAAATAGCTTTACTTTATAGTTAAAAAAAAGTGAGTATGAGAGCTAGCTCTATAAAATAATTAAGTATAAATTTGGACCGTGTTCAATGAGATATTTCCCAACTGTAGAGACAATTCGAGGATCTCTCTACCTGGAGAAGGATAATCCAAAAACGTCTCGTGTTGTATTCCTAGCCCTCCCCGGTGAAGTTACTCTTATTCGTCATCGTCCATGGAGAAAGGAGAACACGCAAAACACCACTTTGTGTCCATGGAGATCCGCAAACGTCGCATAAAAAAGATTGCGGGAGAAGACAGCAATTCTATCAACGTCTCAAGGCAGTCGTGGAAACAAAACGTTAAATTCCTAGACCTCGAATTCTTTACTCTATTGTATTTTACACAGTGGAAAAGTGTTTTTTTTTTTTCCTAGACTACAGCTTGGCACGCCACCTACGAATTCTCTCGAGTTTGTAAAAATAAAACAAGTAAATTTGTTGTATTTAAACACATACGAAGGGTACAGGGTAAAAAATGGGAAAAGTCACATTACACTCAATTTTCAGTAAAACACCTTTTATATCTAAAGCCCTATCAGGACTCCATCAAATCCCTTTTTTTAATTAACTTAGATATGACAGACATATTTAAACCATAATATAAAGTGCATTATAAATGTCTCAGGATTGTATAACAGATGGAAGCACTAAGTCCAGTTGTCCAGTTGGACATTTGCATTCATTAGTTCAAATGGAAAAACTCAAATGTTCATGGTTGGATGGATCTATTTATATATGTTTCTTAGGTCTGTCTTAGTTTTCCAATAAGAAATATTGGGATTTGAGTTAAATATATGTTCTCATATATTTTATAAATATGTATAGAATTTATTTAGTATATTAGGCACAATGGCTATTAACGAATGTATCCAAAGTGTGAGAGGGATGATATTCGTAGATTAGAATGAGTTACCCTCCCTCTCTTACTCCTAGTACATTCAATCATGATTCATACTTTGACCACTCCATCAGCGGGGATACAATATATAGTGATCCTCTCAGCTGAGACTACGTGGATAATCATATGGATTAAAATGTCTCCATTTCTTACTCAACTACACACAAACTTTATTATTGTGGTTTGAGAATAATGTTTCTTAATATTTTTTCCTAAAAGAATCATACCTTTATAATTTTATTAATGTAACCCACTTCGTTGGCCATATAGTCTAAGGCGTCACTCTCACAATATACTAGAATGCCAATGGCAGGGAGATGCTGGTTCGGTTCTAGTCGGGTGTACTAAAGATGGTTTTACCTAAACTGTCCCCCACACTATTTCCACGCAAATACGGGTACAATTCATCCAAACTCAATATTCCTCATTCCGAACACATTAACGTAATTAGTACATAAGCGTACAGACTGAAAGGTTAGTAAGAAGTGGTGCAGAGCAAAATTATAATATTACTGTAATATGTTACTGTCCACTTTAAATATATGCATGTTATAGCCTACTAACACAGAAAGGACATTGGATGATTAATATTTAGATTGATAAAATACACCATAACTTGACTGTGAAATCTACGATGGACTATTAATTTTTTAAAAAAACCTTAACTATCACATATCAGCATAGAATTCCCGTCCTCCAATGTCCAGAGTCAGGCAAGCTAACGACGCTAAGGTGCTTCAATCAGATTCGTCTCTGGTTGAAGGTTTATCTTTTAAAATAAAGTTGATTACATTTTAAACACTATAGTTCAATTCATAGTCAACCTTACTTGTGTGAATAGTAACATCTAGCTCTATGTACGCAGCGCACTATAAACATTATTTACATGTTAGAACAAGAAACTTAAAACTTTACATCAAAGTTACTTTCCTGTTCGCTTCACCCCCTTCGAGAGGTCGTCAGGTTTAAACCTACCTGTTTGCTCATAAAAGTAGAGCAAGTTAAAAAAAAAAATAAAGGTGAGAGCTTTCCCAGAAATGAAGTTGAAAGAGGAGGGGAAAAAATTATGTGAAAACGGTAGCATACAAAGTTGTCTGCATGTTTATCCTGAGTGTTTCATTACTTTATTCAGAGATATATTCACTAAAATGGGTCTTAATGGATAACTTTATGAATTGGGATGATGTGTGCTCTTTGTACACAAAAGAGAAATAAAATAACATAAAATATGGGCTAAAATACTCTTTGGGAGGAAAGAAGTTCCTCACATATGGGCAGGCGAAATAACATGTGAGTTTTGTTTGGTCTATTTGTTTCGCAATTACACCCTATAGGAATATAAGTGTTCAAATCCTTGCAAGTAAATCTTAAGTGGATTCTTAAGGTAAAACACATTGAACTAAACATATATATATATGTATATATATATATGTATTGGTAATTATAAAATGTATCGGTGTACCTAACGGTCTTGGGGTAAAGTGTCAGACTTCCATGCTGGGAGTCCGGGGCTCAATCAATCCTTGGTCCCGGCATAGATTTATCTGATGGCCAAACCCTTCCTTCGCCTCTGACAAGACGTGTATTAATCACAACTTGTGAATGTGTGGATTACCAGGCCTCCACCGTGGTTCGGATCCCACGTTAAACTGTAGGTCCTCCATTTCATCTTACAATCACTCTACCATTACACATTAGAGTAAGTTCGTATAACCCGAACGGGTAGTAAGACGCGTTGCTAATAATAATAATAATAATAATAATAATAATAATAATAATAATAATAATAATAATAATAATAATAAATTTATCTCACCTTAAAATAAGACTTCTGGTCAGACAAATACATATTTATATATATGATTACATTTTATATTCAAAATAATTTTGTAAATGGTTAACTCCTTATTCACTGAGTCAATTAATATAGGTAGAACTAAAGCAAGGTAATATCTTTATTTTAGGTATTTATCTTGCACTTTCTGAACCAATTGATTGTATCAGAACATGTGAATTTCTACGATCGAGAGCGAAATGGCCAACAATCTTTGCCGGGAAAGGTATTCTTACATATCTTCCAAGGTTATTTAATATGCCACAATCTACAATAGGACTGACGGTTTTACTTCATCTCTGAAGGAAGTTATTCTACGGATATTTATCGCTCAGGAAGAATCCACCTACTCAGGCTGGGTTTGAACCTACGAACATCGTGTCCTGAAGCAAGCACCTTACCCCAAAACCGCCGAAGAAGACGAAAGGTAATAAAATTATGATTTACTAAGGGATTAATTCAAGAATATTAGGTTTAGTTCAAATCGGCTTGCTACAGTTATATTATGAAAAAAATGCTTTTATTTATGTAAATAGGTGCCAGTTATATTAATTCAACATGTTTGATGAGTTTTAATCGATGATTATTTTTTTGTCTTTGAGCGCCAAATATTATTTACCAATAAGAAATATTCAGCCAGCTATGACCTGGTTGTCGTGAGAAATGACGTCATATTATATTGTAGACTTTTCATGGAGAGTTAGAAGATTTGTTGATTTAGGTTCAAATGGTTTTTCTTTCTACGGTTTGGTTGCACTTTTCCTGGGTTGTTTGGGCCGTGGGAACAACATTATCATACACTTTTAATATTGCGAAAGATTACTATGTTAGTTCATAGTCCAATCAGATATATTATTTCTATTTTTGTCACTATTAAGAATTGAAGAAAGAGGTATATGTCGTATGATAATGTGATATATATATGATCGTACATAATATATATGTGTGTGTGGGAGGGGGGGGGGTAATGGGTGTTGAATAATTAATTTGTTTCAAATGAACCCACAAATAATCTAATACATTTATGCCTGGAGAATGCGCAGGACTACCAGTAGGTCCTGCATGACATGTCCATTTTTTTTTCAGGAAATTGTTTGTTAAAGAAATTTCTGGTCTCGGCTAAGATATGGTGGTATAGTAGAGTTTAGTGGAATAACTTGGCTGTAACTCGGTAACAAGGTAAAATGGTACCCATGTTTATATTTAATGGGTACCATTTTACCCATGTTTATATTTAATGGGTACCATTTTACCCATGTTTATATTTAATGGGTACCATTTTACCTTGTTTCCTTGTTTAAAAATTATGTCCAAATGATATATTTATTGAATAATAACTTATGTATTTATTTATTACATTCAATTTTATAATTATAATTGTTATAGACTTTAGTTAATAAAGCTAATGACTTGCTTTTAAATTAAAATGTAGGTAATCTCCATCTCACATAAAGGGAGGAAAATGATGTTCATACGTTGATAGAGGGGAAAAGAAGAAAGTTAAAGAAAGAGAGAGCGAGGGAATAAAAAGAGACCGAGATATGTAGACTTATAGTACAAGTTATAAGCTTTGTAACCTTGCCGAAAACTGGGAGCATAAAAGTTGGGGGTGTTAGTGTAGCGAAAACGAGTGGCAGAGTAAGTTAGAATCTGTGGAACAAGATATGCTACAGTCGGTGACAACAAATTGTAGAACACTCACAAAATTAGTACGATTTACCACCAAAATAACATTGGAAATTTATATATTTATCCTAGAGAATGAACACTTAAATTAAATATTACAAATATATCTTGCTATTAATATATATGGCATAAATTTGGGAATAAAAAATATTAGTAAGTTTAGAATATTTTTCATATAGATATTACAGGTTTGCGAGGTTTCGAAATGTCTACGTTTAAGGTAATATCACCTTGGCCTGGACTTCAACAGAGACAATAACCATTGAATCATCAACAAATTTCTAGAGATGAACAAAACTATATTATAAACTTATTGAGATGTATATTTTAATATGCCATATTTAGTGAGATATTATCATCTTGTATCAGCCACTGAACAGTATTTTAACACAGAATAGGGATTAAATTGCATCTATTACGTAAGCATAAATATATTTGCATGTGTGTCAGGATAAAAAATATGGTAGGCTTTTTTTTTCTTCTCTAAATTTTTCTCTTTAATTAGATGCAGTTAATAGGATAATTTAAAGATTAAAGTATATGTTGTGTGACAACAATAAAAACTTTATTTCCGACTTCAGCTTTGCATATTTTAAAGCTTCCATTTTCTTTAAAAAGTGACATTCGAACACTGATAATAAATAAAGACTATACCTAGCTTGGCTGCTAGAAAACTTTTGGGGCCTCTACGGTGATTTTCAGGTGAAGATGGGGATTGGCCAATAGGGGTAATAGTGGTTTGAGGGAGTAAAATTTCTAGACCACAAGTAGTCTTGGCACCCCAAAAGTTAGTCTATTAACGTTAGACGTTAGCACGAGGTAGATGCCAAAAGTGGCCTTTTCACCTGATGTTGGTTTCGACGTGTTCTGAATGTGAAATGAGAAAAGTCATTTTACTTGTGTGAAGGGGGGGCGGTGGGGGGGGGGAGGCAGGGGTTACTGAATTTAGCCCTAACTTAACTTCAGTTCATTTTGTTTGCTTAGGAGTTGAGTTAAAAAAAAAGATAAGGGACATAAAATAAACGGGTCCAACCATTTGAAGAGGTATATTATAAAATCAAAATCATTATTAAATGAGTTTATTAAATATTACGTTTGGTAGTACACGCTTTATTAGAATACATCCAAAATGAGATTTTTGTAATTTTTTTGAAAAAGATTTTGTTTCTATATTTATACTAACTACTAGTTAAATTTGAAACAAATATGTTTAAAAGAAGGTCTATATTAAATAAATTAATACCTGAACTTGTAGTAGCATGGTCTAATACATCCCTTTCCTTTTGATTAGATTTATGATGGTTGGATTCGAATCCTAGTTGGGTGTACTGACTTTTTTTTCCTTAAATGGTTTATAATTCTCCATCCACACAAATGCCCGTAAATTTCCTATAAAACTTAAACCATCCTAATTCCTTTTCCATTGGTGTAATTAATGTACGCGAATAGCCGGAGCATTTCTTCGGCTGGAGATAAAATTTAATCAACTTTAGATTATGAGTTGGGACATCAAAACCAAGCAATCCATGAACAATTACTAGAATGCAAGAATTTGAGTTATTGTTAAAAGGAATGTAGGCGTATAATAACTATACTGTATTATAGGTACATTCAAATGACAAAGTAAAATCTAATGTGATAAATTGATTGGAAATTTAAATTGAAAGTTATATCAATTTTAACTATAGTTTAAGGGGTCTAATTAACAGATGAAATTAATTTTAACAATGGAATTAACTAAAAATCAATATTAAGCGAGTTATAAAAATATACAATGCAAATCAGTATAGTACATTTTCTCTTTATAAAATAGTGTTGTACTCTTATTATTACAGTTTTTCACATATCAAATTATTACCTAAATTTAATGTTTTTATGTAATCAGTTTTTTTTTAATATTTGGTTGGCGTTCTTAAAATTTCATCCAACAATATTCCATACACATCCTTGAAATACATTTTCCTTCCTTAATTGTTTAACATAAATTATTTCAATTGATTATTAAAAATAAAGCGTCAATTCTAAAATTCAATGTCAAAACAAAATATAATACTGTAGGAAAAAAGAACTAAGTACAATGTTTGAATTAGTTGTTGCCACACCACGAAGCTAAACGTTGAACGAGTTTAACCAAAGTATTTCATAGTACCACGAATAAAATAATTTACCTCAGTTAAATCCATTTAATAGTTAATTTAAAAGCAATAATTTACTATATATGAAAAATAATGTACAAAATTTAAGCTAATTCAAATTTTACTCTGAATTATTTAGTTAAAATCTCTCAACATGTTAATCATATATTTCATTTGCATACTGTACAGTACATTGTTTAATTGTATAAAGCTATATGTCAGAATGTTTCAGAATTGTCTATTCGTAAACAATAACACTGTTGGAAATTAAAAGGTATACATAATAATATAGTTGTCAAGTGACCAAACTTTTCTCTTTTCTTTATAAAACTCCTTTTGTAAAATCCAAAATTAATATAACTCTCTTTATATTTTTATGACATCAGAGTCGTTAAAAATATTTTGTGACTGATTATTTACATATTTCCTTCCACTGAAAATGTATAAAAACAAACAGTGTTAAAACCCTACGCATGTAATCACTTACATCCAGAATGTTACTATCTTATACTTTTGTCAAAATGTAGTAGTTGATGTTTTTATTTTAAAATAAAATCTTTAGATAAAATTTAGATTTTAAAAATAATTTCCAATATCGCTCTAGAAAACATCCTGTCATACTTGAGGGTGTTTATGTACCATACTTTATGACTAATATATCATTAATAATTGACAGTATTAGAATTCAAATTAGGAATACAGTGAATGATTAGTTGAGATCAATAACATTTATGTTTTTTGTAATCGCATATAATTACCCGTTCAGTTTTTATGTGGATCTTGACTAATTACGCTAAAGTGTTAGGGATGATTTCTTTTTATTTTAGAGGAAGTGTACCTACATTTTCGAAGAGGAATATTGGTAAAACCATTTAGACAAGATAAAGTCACCTAACTCAGACTTGAACCTTGGTGTTTGCGAAGAATACAGAGAGCGTCCGCTAAGTATCTTAGAGGACAAACTTATTGTTATGTCTTGTGATTTGACAGTGATGATACTATTTACTTCAAAACCATTGCTAGACTTTTGGTTTAATGCTCACTCAGTTCATTCTTTTATTTTAAAATGGAAATAAATAACATGAAGCGATTTTCCACCAATTATCTGTTCGGGATAAAGTTCTTAGCTTTTGTACCCTTCGCCTAAACTGTACAAGAGCAATCTTACCTTAACATTATTATACTATGGCTTAACTTATAATTTTGTCTTATAGTGTAATACGTCAAGGTGAGACTGCTTCCTTTCAGGTTAAACATAATGTACATTTTTCAGCTAACGGTTTAATATAAGTCTTAGAGACACTGTAAAACAACTCATTTTTAAAAGTGGTAATAAAATATATAAATTTTTTTTATAGCAGCGTCTTATTCACTACCTTTTTGGATTATACGTGTTTATCATAATTACTCTAATGGATTAAGGATGAACAAGGAAGCATTTTAGAAGTATTCTACCTGAATTTGCGTGGAAGGAGAGTGGGAAACCATTTAGGAAAACATCCTCAGTAGGCCTGACCAAGATTCGAACACCGATATTCCCATTATCTGTCTCCCGGTCTAGCACTAGTGACACCTTAGACCATACGGCCATTGAATTGGGTATCTAAATGCTATTCATATAATGGTAATAGTAGTAGATTAATAGAAATGTGTGCGTAGGTTTTTAATTTAATCTTATGTGGGGAGCGAGAGGGGAAGATCTGCGGTGAATAATCATTGGCTCAGTAATTCCGCCATCTGCAAAAGGTTGGGAACCGCCATCTTGGATAAATCAACCACCGAAGTGGGTGATGTTATATATACAAATATGTGAATATATATCCTAGAGAAAGGTAAACTTTGAACATGAACAATCACGTGACATGAAAGAATACCCTAGATACATTTTTTTATACAAGCCTAAACTATTTTAAATGCCTATTCATAGCCGCGAGTTGAAATTGAGTTATATCAAATCATAGAAATGTAGCATTTACTGTATTTAAGTTATTTTATAATTTCTCATTCTCAAAATCTTAACATCCTGAACCTATTTGAATATACACACTTGTGGACTAGGGATTATACCGATAAATTGTATATATAAAAGAAATAAAACATTATTTTTGTGGAGATATGTTGGTAAACATTTAACGAGAAACCAACTACTAACCTCAATCGCATTAAAATAATGTACTATTTTTTACTGTAGCTAAATTAAATTTTATAAGAATAATATATCAAATAATAGTAATAAGTGATTGAATTGATGAATCTGAAAACATTACGGGTTTAATTGTACGTTAAGCTTGAATTCCCTTAAGTGTTAATAATATATAGTATAAAACTATTATTTAACATAATCTGTAAATTCAACAAATATGTATCTATCTGTACAAATTAAAGTATGCCTAAATATTATGTCCAATTATAATCCATGGTAATTTTCTATTCTTTAAATAAGTTATATCACTCAAACATTTATAAAAAGCACTTGGTTTACCTACAAAATATTCAAATATCAGCAATATGGTTTATTAAAAAAAAGTAAAATTAAACTCACATGTGAAGGTGATGAAACATTACAGTAACTTTATTAAGTCTTCCAAAAGTTTACTAAATTGTGCATTCAATTCGTACCTGAAACAAGAGAGAAATTCATAAAAGATTAAAAAAATTGTAAATAGTTATTATGAATATATATATAATGTAGCTCGTAGATGTAGTTCAGCTTTGAACGTTTTATATTTAAAAAAAGATAAGTTAGTAAAGCTACTGAAAATAAAAATAAAACTTTACAAACTGGGCCTTCAACAAAGAAAAAGAAATATATTAACATTTAAGTAACACGTTACAGATTCAAATCTACAGTAACGGTTTTGATTTCACGTGATTTTCATAATTCATATAGATTCATTATTTAAATGCGTGCCAAACTCAATAAATCATGGCTCGTAACGCTTCGTGTGTGTGAGGGACAGAAATGGCAATGTAACTGTTTTCACGCAAGCCAGCTTTAGAAAGAGAGAGAGAGAAGGTAAAAGAAAGGGGGATAAAGGGGTCACACACGCACACAAACGCATTAAAAAAAATTCGATACGTAAATGTGTTTCGTGCTAAAAATGTGATTACATTATCCAATCCGCGCACGATTGTGCTTCACAAAATCCAAACTGAAACACCATCATTGCATGGAGCAATAAAAGGGCCAAAGGGATGAGATTGAAGTTGGGAGGGAGGCTTTTTAGAGAGGGTGAGGTGTGGGAGGGTTACTCATGGAGCAGTGAGTATAAGGGAGGGAGGGGAGGCGTTCTAGCAATGCCGAAATGTCAAGCTCTAGGGGTCAGTCATAATTTGGTTTTTATGCAAATTCCTGTGTGTAGTATGAACCTCATGAGCAATATCAATGCACTGCGAGGGAAATGCGGACGTTATAGCATTTGTTATTGTTCATTTCAGGATCAGTGAAATTGAAACATTAGAATTGTTTACGACATGATTATTTTTTTATGATTTTATTTTTTAGATTTAAATGGACTAAAATGGCTAGATGTGTTAGGTATAAAGATAATTATGAACTGCCACTTTTTTTACGACTTATAATTTTATGTCACATCCACCAAAATCAATAAATATAATAATGATAGATATTGCTGTCTAAAATATGGTAAATATCTCATTTAATTTCATAAAGGGATTTAATTGTATAAATATTTAAATTTCATAGTATATAGCTTGGTATCAGTTATTTAAAAACAAATAAATTTTGTAAATATATATGTGACGAATAAACTAATTTTTAACCAGGCAAATGTTTTAGAGATTAACTTAATAAGAATAAAAATATATTCAGGATAACTTTGAGAACCATGTGCTTGGAAAAAAAAAATTAAACTATCTAAACCACACAAACATAGTTGAGTTATGTATTTTTTAATTGACGGTATAATTAATTATATTTAACGTTACATCAATTACTGTTTCCAGCCTGTGGTCTGGGCCAGTTTTTTTATTCAAGCCATATATTGTCCATTATTGGCTTGCTAGGCCTGTCGTAGCTTCATGTGCCTTATAATCTAACTTAAAACTAGGACAGGCACGACATCCATTCCCCAGTCGTCAATTTATCAATATAAAAACCCATATTTTCGTAAATGATAAATTTCCGGCCATGCCGGGAATCAGACCCGGGAACCTTAGTTCAGTAGGCAGACACGCAACTGACTGAGCTAAGGTGTCGGGCTATATTTAAAATATATATTTAGGTTTAATTTTTTTTTATATTTGCTGTCTTCAAGAATTTCACAAATAAATTACCTTGTGTCATTTTATTTATAATATTTTAGCTACTGTGTAATAGTAAAGAATAGATCTCACTTTGAGATTAAATTTGCATATATTTTAAAAACATTTCTTTAAGGGTCAAAGCCAGAAATTACAAAAAAATAAAAAATAAAAATACTATATCAATTTTGGGACGTAGTCCTATTTAGTAACTAAATATTCCTTCACTATAATTTTGTCTGCTATATTTTGCTACAAGAGAGATCATAAGAGAGTGATTGGCATAGTAAAATAATTAGAATAGTTTTTTTATTTATTTGATTTTTTTACTTTTTGAATTAATACTACTCTTTTTTAATTTATATTTATACTTTTGGGGAAATTGTGTTCCAGTAAACATGCAAACTAGATTTATTGTTTTCTTTGTGTCTGTACGTATCTAATGTGCTAGCACGTGTTATTTCATTATTATATTTGGGCAAGAGATAAAAGGAAAACATGTTTTACTACGCTTAAAATATGTCCAATATCTTAATTTAATTACAGTTGTCATTAATGGAAGGATTCAATTAATTTTCTATGAAAACACGTTTTTACTAAATATTGTATACAGCTAAATATTGTAGTAATCTCTGGGATAATTTGTTACTATTTTTTTTATCACCGCATCTTACCGCTCTCGAGTAATAATGATGCTAATGGTCTAGGGATAGGGAAGGTTATATTTATAGGAAGTGTACCCACATATGTGTGCAGGGAGAGTAGAAAATGATTGTGGAAAACCACCCTCAGTAGGCTACATCCGATTGATATTCGAATCTCAATCTCCCTGTCATCGGTAGTATAATCTACTCTTAGAGTTGCACGTTAGACTTATGGCCACCCAAGAGGGTGTAACATAGTTAATACCCAATACTCTTGTCACATGGTATAACAAATTAATATTATGTTAGCCTGGATTGCAGGCTATGTGGCTATCGGGGATCAAATCCCGGCCGGGTAAAATGAGGGTAGCTTTTCCTAAATTTTTATCACTATGCTTCCAAGTAAATATGGACTCATTTCCAATAAAGTTCTACTTTCCTCGAACATATTAAATTAGTGTAAATAATGTATACGGATAGCCCGAACGGGTAGTGAAAAGTGGTGAAAAGAAAGTAATATAATTTTCAGAGATGAAGGCAGGTATATTTAAAGGAAAGTTTCCGTATAATCTTAGTACTTTTTCAATTATCAATCACTCTTAAATATATTTGAACTAACTCCTAGCCTTAAAAGTTACTTATTTGAAAAAAAAACAACCATATTTATAAACTTAGTTTTATTACCATGAAAGGCAGTTGCCTCTTTTTTTTTTTTTTTTTTTCCGTTT
>CABFWB010000326.1:63927-92974 GCA_902151455.1 Timema bartmani | reverse complement strand
AATGTACATTATTCCGTTCAGAAATCTTACGAGTTTATAGAAAGAGAGAGAAAGTCTGTGCGGGGCGCCGTACCATTTATTTTGATAATGAGTTCCCAGGAGAAAAAAAGAAGAGACGTTACAGATCACTAAGTCATTCAAAAATTTCAATTTCAAAATTCTTTGAGGCATAATATTGGCCTAAATTACTGTGGTTAACTATCACATTACTCTACATAACCATATGTTTTCATAACAGCTGTCCCAAGTGACAGTGTCAGATATCAGCTGTTGGCGTAGTGATATTTTAGGGACTATTTTTTAGTTACTTTTTGAGCTGTCATCCAAGTAAACTTAGGTCGTGAATGGCGTATACCTCCCTTAAGTTTATGTTGTTAGGAAGCCATGACTAAAGCTCAATATAAGATAATATTTTATTTTGATCATATCTAATGAACAATTATTATCCGGAACAATAGACTTAAGTCTTGATTTGATTTTTACCAAGCACCCAATAAAATTGTTTCATTTTTACCAATATGAGTCACAGATGAGTTTGTTGAAAAAGTAAAATTAAATGTTGTTTTAAGTTCTAAGGTGGTATTGTATCTATAAAATGGACCAATAACAATTTTTAAGCTAGTCTACCAGAGCGGTAGATACATAATCTACATACAGGCGACCAAACTGGATGTCATGTCCCTCCCCGTCAGGAATCATATACGATAGAAAAAATCAATAATATTTGTTAAATATTTAAAAAAATACTAAGTTCACTGTGTTGGCCACATCAGGTTTCCAACCTTAGCCAGAACTATAGGCTTTTTTTTTTTGTAAATGATTTGCAAATCTCCCTACTCAAAAACGCAGGTACCTTTTCTATAAATTGCACTTTCTCCACACTCTCCTTATTCATATAAATAGGCTTAAAAATATTAAAAATATTGCAATTATAATCATTATTTGATTTAGCTTGAGTTTAATGTTTTTATTTTATCAGCATTCATACATCTATCAAAAAATAACAAATTTAGATAAATCTGAGTTGATGAAGGAATATATGAATTTAGTTCAGTTACCAATTTTAACTGTCATAAACTCACCCTCGCTTGTAAATACTAGTGCACCATATACGTAATTCAAACTCTCTCCAAAGAGTGTATGACATGGGTAATCCAATTCGATAAGGAAGATTTACGAACCTTTAACATCTCCGACGACAATCTTATCCCCATATCTCACAACGACGCATAAAAGAACACTCACGCAAGAGAATATCTTCCCTTACTCCCCCGGACAATATTATTTTTACGAGGCACACTGAACGATCTCTTTAATACAGGCTTTACCATTTAGGGGACTAATTTCAAGTCACTATGGATATAATGCATTATTTTTGTTATCAATCTCCTCAAGGGTTTGTAAAGAGAGTGGATGAAAAAGTGGCAGAGTGCTAAATACACTTTGATGGTGACCGTACTAGCTCTATTGGTAACGTTAATTTGCAATAAATGGAAATTTGGGGAGTCTTAGGATATTATTTACTAGATCAAATTTTGTGTTCATTGTGTGTTTATCAGCAATAATTTTTTTAATGTTTTAAAGGCTACGAAAAAACTTATAAATATATATTATATAAATGGATTAAGATTTTTTAACATTAAGCAAGTCTAGCTAAGCAGCCATACATAAAATTATATGCATAGGTTAATGATCAAATATACATCCATGACTGTTTCCAGCCTATGGCCTGGGTCAGTTTTTTAATTCATGCCATAATATATTTTCTCCTACCATATGGCTAGGCCTGTCGTAGCTACATGTGTCTTACAATCTATCTTAAGACTAGGACGGGCACAACATTCAGTCTCCAAACATTAATTTATCAATGTAAAAGGGTAAACCCATATTTTCATGAATTCTAAATTTTCGGCTAATCCGAGAATCTAACCAGAGACCCTTAGCTAAGTAAAAGATAAGCTACTGACTGACGGACATTAATGATCAAAATAATAATAAAATATTAGATGTTTAGATTTGATTGGTGAATAATTAATTATATTTAAGGATGAAAATCATTTTTAAATTTGTTTTATAATTTTAAACTATCAATAAACTCAAATAGTGCAGTATACCAATTTGAAAACTTATATTGTATCTTTAAAATTAGTACTTGTCAAAGGTTTTTTTAGATATATTCTTGTACGTTTTATGATCTGTAGTCTTCATCTTTGAGACTGTAGAAATATTGTAACTATGCATTACTTTTTTAAAATTCACGAGTCACATTCATGTGTGATTAGCTTAATGCAAGTTGCAGAGTAAGAGAATGAATATACAAAATAGCAGTTTATTGAAAAATACCATCTAAATGTAATATTTATGTTACCGGCAGTGTGTGAAATTCAGGCATTCTATAAAATGCATTATAAATAATTCCAGAGTGGTTTTGGCAAATTATGAAACAAACGAGTTTTGTTGTTGTATTTTATACTTATTTTCAATTTATTTATCTTTTTGAAGTCCCGGAATACGTTATCAATTCCTTTATCCAGTTCTATTTAAGTCTTGAGCCGTTTTCTTACAGGTTCACCTAATTCCTAGGATTTAAGTTGGTCAAATTAGGTTATTTTAGAATATGGTGCTTATGTAAGGTAAGGATAAGTTAGGTTAGGTTAGGTTGGGCTAGCTATTTATTGTTCTTGATAATATATAATAACTGGTTATTTTATACATTTTCTATGAAAAGTATGAAATACAACAGCAAAACTAATTTATTTCATAATTTGCCAAAACCACTCTGACATTATATAGAATGCCTGGATTACACACATTGCCATTAACATTTACACTACATGAAATATAAACAAGACATAAATACAATAGGGTGAGCTATTTTTCGTAAAACAAAGAGTTTTTATAACATATGAACATTATTGCTAACTTTGATACATGCAACGTAAGAGGTCGCCCAAGAGGCATTAGCTAGTTTCGTGTTTGTGGCGTCACGAACCATATGGTAAGGGCGTGTCCATTTAAAAACCACAAGAAATGTTTTGTTAAAAGCACGGTTAAGAGCTGTTCTCCAGATTTCACCCTCAATTTGAGCCACACTTGCGTAGATAGGACCAAGTTGAATTAACCAAGTCTTGGTAAAAGAAATTAAAAAGAAATAACTATTCAAGTATCATATCGGAGTGAGCGCCAGAAGTTCACTGACCTCTCCTATCCAATTTTTTTTATGGATACGGTCTTAGAGGTCATCCATACTGTAGGCCACGTAACGCTGCACTGTTGAAAGGGAGGGAGATGGGAGCTATAATTTTTTGTTTTTTATTCAAGGTATTTAACATGTACTTTCTGAATCGACTGATTATATCAGCTTATGAGAATGTTTATGAACTACAGCGAAATGGCCGACCAATTTTGCCGGCAAAGGTATTTTCCCATACCTTGCAGTGTTATTTTACATGACACAATCTACATGGGACGGACGTCTTTACTTCTGCTCCGAAGGAAGCTGTGTTATGGATTTTTATGGGTCAATGAACATTCTGTCGACCCCAACTGGGCTTGAACCCACGAACATCGAGTCCTGAGGCGAACATTTTACCCCAAGAGTTAGCCCTAATGCCTACATAGTATATCATGAGGTAGACTGGTAACATCACAGTGTTACGTAACACAGCTATTATATCTTATACTTACATTACAACGTTGAAAGAATAATGTTATTGTATATCTTTTCACCGTTAGTAAACATACTGATAAACCACCTATATTTATTCGGAGTAGTATTAAATCTGAGCCCCTTTTTAGTGTCATAAACGCTTCTTTATAAAAATATCGACATTCAATCTCTATGTGAAAAGCTATCTAACAAAGGTTGGCAGGAGGGGCAGGGGGGCTAAGGTTAAATATATACCTGATGCTACACGTGGCTGGGAGGTTCACAACAGTTAACGATAAATGGTTACGTAGTTTGTAGATGACCCTTTATCTAACATATTATATATATATATTTCTGCCGTCCAAACAATCTTGAGGAAGGAAACGCAGTCCCGCACGGTGGCCATATTAACCCTTGCCCCGTAATACTACAGTCAACGTCCATTCAAGGTCACGTAAAATTGTAGCACAAATTGACTGTCATGAATTTGGCTTTAAAACTATATTTTATGTGATTAAATATTACATATTCATTTTAATTTATATAATTTAGATACATGCAAGACACGTGTGTATTTTATTGGTCAAATTATGTTAATGTTAGGGATGTTATTTTGAAGCTTTTCCATTATCTAAAGAGATATAATAAAAAAAGATTTTAAAATATCAATACTTTTAAAAATGAAATTAGTGCAGGAATGCATTAAAAAACTATGAAAAGATATTTTTTAATGTACAGGCTTATGATTGAAAAACTTGTTTAGCTAGAGAAAATATTACCAAGGTAATGTCTTACTAGCACTTAAGTACCAGAGAAAGACCTATTTATAAAAAAGAAGTAAACCATATATTTAAATGTGGAGAAAGGTAGGCAAAGGAAAGATAAAACAATGATGTTACTGATCTCGCCTTTAAGTGTTTTTTTAAATAATCGAGAAACTAATTTAAGTTGCCGGGCTGAACAAAATTTTCAGCCGTTACTGGGCTTAATAAGTATCCAATCACCGAGATACACCTGTTTATTGATGTGGACTGATGGGCCATGATGGAAAGAGAGGAGAGAGAGAGAGAGCGGAGTGAGGGATCGTTCATGCTCACGTCGATCACAAGTTTACACAGTGTGTTTATCATTTCATCCTACTAAAAACCTTCTAGCAATTATCATATTTAGAGTACCATGCTTTGAATTAATTTAGAAAGATTATCTAACAATTATCAATAAATCCTTTGTTAATAATATTTTTAGTCCCTACTGACAAATAATATTTCTTTTAATCCAACACGTCACTTACCCCTTAAAGATATTTACACATTTACAGGCTTGCCACTATTTCTTACTACCAAATTCCCTGTGTTTTTCAAGTTTTCTAGAAGGATTTCCCATTTTTTCAAGCACCCTAAATTGAATAGATTAGTAATAAAATATTAATTTTCATTAAATTTGTAGCCCAAGCTCTAGTAATAGAAGGGCCCAAATACAAATAATGGAAATTAACGTTATAAAAAGATAAATTAGAACATGTAAATAGGAGAGGGCCGTTAGAGTAATTATTATTAGATGATGCTGGGTACGAAATACGTCCCCAGCAATCCAATCCAATATGCAAAAAAGGAAACACGGTCCTCCTTCAAATCAAAATATAAATACATATGATAGATAGATTAAGTAAAAAAAAAAGAGGGGAGGTGCCAGGGTAGTATGACTATTTACAACTAGGGATAACCAGACTTAACTATATACTAAAAACGGCAGGTCGTAAATAATGTTTTATTATATGTATGCAACTTTTAACAATATGATATATTCGGGCATAACATTACTTATTTTTTTATATTATTACAATTTAATATTATAAATGCCCTTTCTTCAGTAATTCCTTGACACATTGCAAATTTCGAAAAATAATTTAAAGGTAGAAAAGTTTTGATTAAATTTTATGTTTATGAAAGTCATACTAAAAGTCTAACATAAATAATTTGGAATATTCCGACATCATGTTCATACAGACATCTCCAAGAGGTAAAGCCTTTTACTCAAATCATTGCGAAGTCCAAATCACAAGTTAAATAGGATAGTTTACTTCAATATTTACACAAAAAATATTTCACGCATTAATATTGGAATGTTCTGACACAATGTCCGTACTGACTCTTTCACAATAAACCAAAAATAAATCTTTCATAATTTCTAAGTCATAAGTTAAATACTCTAAGTTTAAATTGAATGTTTACACAGCACATACTTCACGCATGACAGCCTTATTAATATTGGAATGTTCTGACTTAATGTCCTTACTGACTTCTTCCAAATAAATCTTTAGTAATTCATAAGTAATAAGTTAAATTTAATTATTTTTTTTACACAAAACATACTTCACTCATAGCATCATTATTAATATTGAAATGTTCTGACTTAATGTCCTTACTGACTTCTTCCAAATAGATCTTTCATAAATCATAAGTCATAAATTGAATACCCTAAGTTTTTTTTAAAGTACATGTTTAAGACTACGAAGATATTTTCAACAACAACAATATATATATATATATCCGAAGGAGAATTTTGATTAAATACAAAAAAAGAATTATGCCGAAAATGAATTTCTCCTTACATTTTTTTTTAACAAGTACTAGAAGCCTAAGCTTCGTATATTTGCTTCCAGACCCGACCCAAGAGTGAAGCCATTGTTTCCTGGGCGGTCATTTATACGGTGCAAAACTCTATGAACAAGGGAGACAGGATNTGGGGGTGGGGGGGGGGGGGGGGGGGGGGGGGGGGGGGGGGGGCGACGTGCGTGACCATAGAAACGTCTATATCTTTCTAGAAGCCGTATCTTGTCTATTCTAGAAAGAGAACTCTGTTCTTCTGGGGTTGTTAGGTTGGCACTGTGGAACTCTAGCGGGCGTGTCCGGACTCTTGGTTTACTCTGGCATTTGTTGACTGGGTGAAGATGTGGCCGGACGTGTTGATGTTTTCTCGAACGTAGCCTGGGTGGTGATATTGGGTAAGTAATATTTTGTTGACTTGTTGACTGAACTTTAGCTTGTAGCAATAAATGCTACAAATTGATTAGTGTGAGGTCATTAAAACATGATGATTTAATATTTATAGTGAAATACATATTCTGTTGCTTTCCAACCCTTATTTAAGGGTTAATGACATGTTTTAATCATCTAGCTTAGTTTTTAAACTTACACTTTCATCCATACACCTACGTACTATTTGAATATTTCATTTAAATCTCCTAAATTATCAAAAATGTCAGTAATGTTACTAGATTTTGCAGAATTACCTGTGTTTTCACGTGGTTTTTTTTTTCCTGAAACAAAAAAAATCACTGTTTTCCCAGCTCTCTCGAATTTACAGGAAAACAGCATACCTGATTTACACCTATAGAGGGTTGGGGTGGGGATGGGTGTTAAGGTATAATTTGGAGGAAATGTAAGCTCAGTTTAACAAGAAAGGTAGCAACACCATCCTATCGTATAAGCTATAACAATTGAATAATGGAAGATATACTAAGGGCCGGTCTTGTGAATCCTGGATAAATATTAATCTGTTAGATAAATATTTATATCTGGTGAATAATATAAAAGTTCGTCTTATGACTGCCAGATAAAATGTATCGATCCATCAAATTTTTACCGGGAGGTTTAAGTACCTGATAACTTTTATCTGGAAGTTAAAATGGTTGTTGCCATAGTGACGCGTTGTTTTTAATGAGGTTTCGCCTATCAGAATTTGTTTTTAGGTTAAAATCTTGGTTCACGTGTTTAGTAAGCACAAGCCCGGGCTCTAACTATATAAATTTAAAACATTTAATTCACACTTTTATATAAACTGACAAGCTATTTGTAGAGATATATATTCATACAAGAACAAATTATCAAAATGTGAGTATAATAAATGAAATCTTGTAAACGTTGTACCCAACTATTACCCACATTTTGGCAGACACTGAAATTAGTACTTGCAAGACCACTTTGTCTCTCCACGTGACCATATATAAAAGTAACGCACGTGACGTCATCTGTTTCCTCGCACTCGTTTAGCTGCCATTATTTAACAAATGTTGAGCGTTCTCGCCACTTGTGTTAACTTGATCTGTGCTCGTTAGGTTGTAGCGCTATTATCAGGGCTTATACGCATGCGCGCACCAGTCAAAACAGTACCAACCTTGCGTGTTCTGAATAAAAATATATTTATCATACAGATCTTGCAGATAAATTCAGTTCATAAGACGCATAAAACATTAAAGTGGCTGATAAATTTTATCTGGTCGCTAACTTTAGCCTCCCAATAGCAATATTCATCCGGATAATCATAATACCAGCCCTTATTACCTTACAGAGAAAACGAAGTCTGCCTTCATATGCTTCCAAGGAAATAGGGAAACAATAAAGGAAAATATATTAATAGCGCGTCGAACCATGATTAAAACACTAATATCAAGCTGACCAGCGGTTCAATCTACAGTATTGTTGTAGTTACTCCTTAGATATATGCAAACATTAATTATTGGGATAAGGTTCTCCCCTCTCGCTTCATTAAGGTTGAAGGTAGATTAACACTAAAGTATTACTATCTTCATCTCCATATCATTGGTGTTTAAGGATATACACCAATATTTTAAGGATAAATTAAAAAAAGAATGAGTAAAGTATATTTCCCATTATGCATTTCTAATAAATTATCTGGTGTCATTAAACTGGTGTCCTACCACGTGTATCAGGCAAACATACCTTAAATAGCTTTACAGGCTTGACTTAACTAAAATTTCATAAAATATATTATTTTAACTGGATCTTAGGTCTTTTAAAAATCTATATATAATTGATGAACCGTCATGCTGTATTCCCACTTTTTTATAATATTTGCCAAATAGTACGGATATGATTGTATGATGAACATTTAAAATATGCCTAAAGTAATATTTCCATCTACTCAAAACTTCACGTGTATCTACCTTCAGACTACCATTATCATCTTTCACTAAATTGGCCCTAACCAGATAACGTTTCCAATATCCGTTAATACCTAAATAATTTTTCCTGATATCCTTATTTTTGCTATTTTGTTCTATCTCGCTAAAGCTATCCTTTTAATAATCTCTTTTTTTGCTTTTGATTATTGCATTGGCCTTTCTTCTTGCATTGCTAAATGAGTTTAAGCGCAATTCACTAGTACTTTTTAACCAATGTTGTTTTGCTTCCCTTCTCTCTTATCTTTATCAAACATGAATTGACCTATATAAGGTGTTTCTAATCTCTGTGCCCAAAAATTAAATCACACCATCAGCGGGCAGAAAACACATAACACTTATTAAAAATATTGTCCGGAAAGTAATTTTTTCATACTAAATGTAAATTGAATTTAGGTGCAACAACACCGAAGGCATGCAGCTGTAAGAATGTTTGTGTACAAGAAGTTGCATATATTTTGGTGCGCAAATCATGCGTCAACTTGGACAACACAGTCAGTATACGTCGGTTGCATTCGACGCGCGCTCACTCTTCGAACACGTTGCTGAGGGCCATATACCTCTGCCCGCCTAGGGATATGCAACTTGCTATACACGCACGTACTTACAGTTGCGTACTCCCAGGGTTGTTGCGCCTAACTTCAATCTTCTAATACAAGATATCAGTGATGCTACTCAGGTAAATACCTAAATTTAAATCAATTCAAAATCTATTAGTTTAGAGTAAATAATCAGTTTTCAATAGTAATTCATTTTTGATAATAACGAACCAAGATCGAGGACCTTTAGGCCAGTTATAAACATTGTATGATTAATTGATGCCAAAGAGAATGTAAAAATTTATTCATCAAAGAAATAACCCAAAATTAATAATATCAATTAATTCAGCACTAATTTAGTGTAGGCCACAAATCGGGCATTTCTTTATCGGCTCATTTGAAGTTAGTTCAATCGGTGAAATATTTCAGTTACTCTGCAAGTTTTTCGTATTCCAGAAGGTGTTTTGGTTCATATAGTGTTTTATTAATTATATCCTTGATCTAGTTTAATAATAAGGCAAGTATTTCCTAGTCCAAACAGTGGATTACTGTAGCAAGTATATTATTATTTAAATCTGCTGGTCTAGTTTACCAGCTAATTCTTAGTTCGATCAGAGGTCTAGTTCTGTAGTTAAAAAAATATTTTTAACTTATTAAGATGGTTTATTTAGCTAAGTGATTTAGTTAACTTGGTTGTTACGTATAGTCATATAGGGATTTGTTTTATCCTACTCATCCAAATAATTTACTCAATGGATTATTCAGTTTATGAATAAAGTACATCCACAGGTTTAAGTAGATTGAAAGGAACGAACACAGTATATTAAAGTGAATATTTTAAACGTAAAATTATATTAGTAATTAGTTTTCAATTAAATAAATTAATTTAACTTAGAAACCATATCTAGGATTTCTTTAATTCAGTTCATGATTTATTTTGAGTAATAACTAAAAACTTTATTTTTATATTCTGAAAAATGATATAATATTATATCTAGATGCGAGTGAATCCTCACTAAAACCAATATAATAGCTTCGGCTATTTGATTCTTATATTTAAAAAATGGTCTTTTCAGATAAAGAAAAAATACTACTCTTTTAAAATACACCCTCATTTTTGATAACTCCTTGTTTCATAATAGCATAAATAAATTGAACAATCGTTTTTGGCTAAATAATTTGTCCCCTTGTATCTTTGACGAATATCGACCGAGGAATCAAGATTTTTCTTGTTGTGTCACCTTATAGTACTCAAATTACTACGGGTCTAAGAATGGCTTTAAAAGAGCGTTTAATGAATACGTGATATTACAGTTACTTATTTTTATAGATAGTTGAGCCATTAAATTGTTAGGATCAATATGTTTGTTATCACAAATCTTTATACCTTAAATATGTGAAAATGGGAATATGTAAATATTTTATCACATTGTTATTCCGTGCATAATATCTCTTTCCACGAGCTTTCTACAAATACAATATAAATTATTCGTTCCTCCATTTACATTTCCAAAATTATGGTTATGAATGAGACATTACCACAGCCAAAACACAGTCATTTATTTTTTATTAAAATGTCAAATTATAATAAAATAAGATGACACATTTTTGTGGATTTTTAAAAAATGTTTATTTTAAATCGAGTATTTCTATTCGATTTCGAGAGGAAAATCGATGCATCTGTAGCCGTGCATTAGATTAAAATAATTAACTACTGATAACAATAATCTTTTTTAATGCTATCAAATATGATATTTCGAAACATTAATGTACAAAATTTTCATACTAGGATCGTATATATAACATTAAGCCATTATCTACTATACTCTATTTACGGGTGTAGAAAAAAATATACAGATGTGGGGTATTTGATTATAACAAGCTTTACTAAGGGCGACACAGTCTCCCCTCAAATAATCGTCTAAAACTGATCGGTAATCCTATTAGCCAATGGCTCGCACCCACTTCCGTTACAACCACTAGACCCCAAATCTTCCTCGAAACTCTTCCGTCCATTCCCTCAGTTTCCATGTGGTGGGTGACATGGATGGTTCATTCCACGTACCACGTTACTCTGAGCTGTCACATTACAACTCGTGAGAGAGAGAGAAGGGCACAACGATGACAATATGGTCAGGGTTTTAGTTTAGTAGAAATCATCGATAGGTATATGAATATGAATTTGAACAATATTTAATAGACTGTGAGACCTGCTTTAGGGGCCGCGTGGTCAAACGCGCTACTCCCACAGTTGACTAGACTGCAGATGAAAGAGAGATTAAGGTTCGAATCTCGGTTTGGTGTACTAAGGGGTGATTTCCCAAATAGGGTGTTTATACTCTCCCTCTATGCAAATGTGAATACACTTTATAAAAAATAACCTTATTAAGCCCCAAAACTATTAGCGTAATTAATACAAAAGCGTATAACACGAATGGGTGGTAAGACGTGGTGGTAAACAAATCTCCCGATAGTTACAGCCCTTTACTCTATTTTTAGTATTTATAATTTACATTTAATTGCACTTTTACTCACAGCTTAATCTAATGAGTAGAGATTATAATTTTATTTGATAATATTACTTGCAATAAAATATATACATTAATTCGGAAAAAATGTATTTTATGTAGAAAGCCATCTCCAAAACACCATCACTGGCTAATTAATAGATTTCTGAGCGATTACATTAGAACTTTTTAAGCGTGTCAGTTATTCTTTAATTAAATTTTTGATATTATATTTTAATAAAATAGGAGAAAATAGTGAATAATATTTTAGAAGCTTTCATAAATAATTACCTAACCACACATACTCTTACATATTAAGCATAACATTAGATAATTTAATATTTTTTTAGGATAGTTACAATTCAAAATATTAAAAAAACTGAATTAATGTTGTAAACGGATACATTACAAGGCTACCATAATGGTTTTTGAGACATATCTACTTTACACATCAAATCTTACAAATTATATCCTTATTTACTTTACTAAAAAATCGATCGATCAATCAGAGCATCCCACCCTTCAAAGAATAATCCCCTCCTGTCCCTGGTCTTCGTCCATCCCCTGAGGAACTAGATAAGTCTCTTCCCTCCCCCCTACTGAAATTCCACCCCTGGTATCATCTGTCACTTAGAACTAGCCACCCCCTCCTCTCAGCAGTTTCAATACCCTGACTAAGCACTTCATACTTATCGCTGACACTAAACCATCCCCTACTTCGGTGTGCCGATACCCACTGGACACATTAGAGCTATTAAATCAATTATATTATCCACCCTCTCCACCCCCTTTACCCTCAATGAAGTGTTAGGGAAGATTACTGATATTGTACGATGGCTAAGTGAAGTTCACAGTAGTGGTTCAAATTAATATTTCTGTAGTGAATTTTTGAGCTTAAACTAAATACAATGATATAAAGGTGGGTTAAGCACCAAAGTCTTATTTAATATTACAGATATTTATTGAAACAGTTAAATTACCTTTCCCTAAATATCACATTTTTTAAAATATAACTTATATTGCCTTAATATAAAAGGTATTCATGATTATAAATACAAATATTATTATATATTATATATTTATTTATTATCACTGTATTAATTAGAGACACAACATTAAACCAGAAGTACTTCAATTTCTAGATCCATTTATTATTTTAAATTAACAGTATTATTTAAATAAATACTGTTGAGGAATTCCTTATGAATTAAAATAGATTAGTCATAGACAAAACCCAATATTTTGCTTTCACTTTCTATCTAAAGTTATGATATTTTAGCTTAAGTTTGGAGAAACTTTGTTAATATAATACAAGGTGAGATAATTTAAAGTTGTTGATACAACATTTGGTAAATAATATTTAAGTATTTTTGGTTATTATTCACCACCAAATAAGATATTTTTTTATTTTAAAAAGTTAACGTTAATTTTAGCTTTAAGAGAAAGCGTATATACATTAAATTTGGTCTGAAATCAGTGGTAGAAATTATTTTCTCGCTTTATCCACTTATCATAAATTACATTACAATCTATTTTTAAGATTTAATTTACTGTACGATGTTGCATAGCCAATTAATGCTTACTTTTAAGTGCCAAAATATTATAGCAAGCCTTTATTTTTTAATTCAGCTAGGCTCTTGGGTCGTCAAACATGGGCTGCAAAATTTAACAATGCCATTCTAAATAAGGATAATTTACCAATTTTGACTAAAATCTGTTGAACCGATAAAATCTAAATATTAGTTTCTCTTAGAACCCACGTTTTAAATACTGTGCTCTTATTTAAGCTTTTATTTTTTGTTGTCTTGGGTATTTTTTTAAAAGATTAGCATTTTAATAAATATACATCTAATACTTTTATTTATTTTTGAGATTTTTCCAAAAGGTTTCCTAAAAATATATTGATCTCGAGCAATACCTATGTTGAAATCCCAAGTTTTATACTCGGCTTTAAACATATAGATCCTTTTTTGGAAGCACAAAACTAAAATTTAACAAATAAATGCACCTTTTTTTAAAAGTGGGCTTCGTTCGGTGTGGTCTGTTAAGTCACGTATCAGCAATGAGAAAGGAAACATGCACTCGTTCTTAAGATTAGGTTACAAGAAACGTGTCAGAAAGCTTTTTTGGGTTACGGGGGGAAGGGTGGGTGACCCACATCCAATATAGCTGACTACTGTAAACAGAGAAAGAAAAATAGAGGGAAAAGAGGTGGCGAGTTTACAAAAACCGGAAATCGTTACGCTCAGAACAATGGCGGCTGATCTTCAATATCCGGATTAGAGCGCTCACTCAGTACGTGGGTATAATCAGGAGGATGGTGTATTTCTATATTATAACGTTTCAGAAAATTTACAGTCTGGTGTTTATTTTTGATTTAGTAAACCGTCAAATCTAATGAAATATATGCTTTTCGATAAACACCTCAAAGAAGTCTTAAAATTAAGAAGTCCATTTGGTTTGGTAGCAATAACGATATTAAATTGTAGATTAGGAAATAGTACAGTCGGGAAAGACATGCTATTACTCAGTCAATGAGTTGTTGACATTTCGACTGTTGTCAATGAATGTAAAACTCATAATATTAAAAATAATTTTGCTGTTTGTTCTTTATAAGTAATAAACGTAGTATCCTACCATACATGATGAAAAAAATAGGGTTGTAGAGGTATGGCCTCCATAAAAGGACTCTGATCTCTACTCGTGCCTGATAGCCCGCTCCAAAGGACTCTTGCAAGCTCTGTTGTTCCGACCTACATGCCGCTGGGCCACGGTACAGTCGACTTCTTCCCCCTTGAGCTATTATTAAATGCAGCCCTACTGAGAGAGTCAAGGTCACCATTCGTTTGGCGTCTGTGAGTATCGTACCGTCAAAACCAAGCGAGGTTGACAATTCTTCAAGCATGAAACACCAGGGGCTCTGTTTATTAACCAAACAACAGTTTGCGAGTCTCTCATTGGGTGGAGAAAAGAAACCAATAACCAAGTCCGTGAACAAAGAGGAACCGTCTTCAGTACCAGACCTCTCGTCGACATATGATGAGTCGATCCAGGGGTCAGATGATGAATTTGAAGATTTTCAGACCGTAAGACCCCGCTGAAGGAGAAAGGCTAGCAATGCCAGGAAGTGACCAGGGGGTAGCCCTAACCATTTAGGCGGTAGCTCTAGCGATGAAAGTGAGGGCAATGGTGGCCCGGGTCAGGGTGAAGCAACGTTGAGCAAAGGTGGGGAGGGTGGAAACCAAAAGGTACTAACGTAGGCCATGCCTCACCCCAACCTGATACTAGTGGTTCTGGGCTGGCTCACAAAGCCAAGGGGAAGAAGATCCCTCCCATCGTCTTGTGTGATGTGAAGGAATACTCCAAGGTGGCGGGGACCATTCAACCCAAGGTTTGCGAGCCTGTGGAGGCATTAAGGGAGCCGGAGGATCAAGCGCGCCTCCAGTGTGGGTTGGAGGTAGATTAATCCACTCTTCAGGCTTATTTGGCTATCTTGGGGATCCAGCATTGGTCTTATGAGCTGGGATGTGAGTGACTGGTCAGGGTCATGGTGAAGGGACCCCTGACCCAAACCAATCCTGGCGACATGCAGGAGGAGCTAGTGGAAATTGGTTTCCTTGTGAAATCCGTCATTCGGATGCTCTACTAGTGTAAAATGTACAAGAAGACCGGAGATAGGCAGTGGTTGCCCAACTTCGTCGTCACTCTGGCTCCCGGAGAGCATACCGCAAGGCTGTACTTCATATCAGTCCACATCTAGGTGGAGAAGTAAAGTCTCCCAGTGGTTCAGTGCAGAGTAAGAATTGCTTCCGGTTCGGTCATGTGTGGAAAGATTGCCACGTGAATCCAAGGTGTGGGTTCTATGGTAGTGACCACGAGAGGGGTGGGTGCGCGGAGAAGAGACGTTCTAACCAAAGTGCCTGCACTGCTAAGGAGCACACTCCTTGGCTTCACGGGGATGTCCAACGTACAAGACTTTACGAACGGCAGGGTAACCACGCGTGCCTCCAAGGCACATTAAGAGAGGACGGATGTTCTAAGCAAAGGCCAGAAGCCCTAGGGGCACGTTGTGGTACGAAGGATGACCGTAACACCAGCTCAATTACTGAAGCCACTGGTAAAATCTTTCGCCAGTGAGTTGTTAGGAAATTCAACCCCTTCCCCCAGGTCGGGACACCTGCCAAATCTACCACTCCCAAATCAGCCCGGCCTGGTTTTACTCTTCCGTTCGAGGACCTATCCAAGACTGCTCTCTTCATCCCGACCCATGCTCTTTGCTCCACTCTCCCCTCCCCTTCGCACCACCCTACCATACCCACTTCTTCTCACCCCTCCAACTAATTTCTCCCACCACCCACTCCCTCCCCTATTACCCCGAAGGATGAGGCTGTCTAGCTCAAAACTTTTATTGGAATGCTCAAAGAGATACTTGGACTGAACCCTTGGGAATTTTCATCAAGTATCTTGAGGAAGGTACAGGCTATTCCTAGGAGTAACCGTGGCAACCTGGCATGAATCACATCTTCTTCTATCTGTTCTCTAATGCTATCACACACTTGTTGAGGACCACCAGTGTTGAAGGAGTTCACTGTCGCACTCTGAAATGCCAAAGGATTTGCAAGGAAGACGGCTGAGCTAAAAAATTTCCTAGTAAGACATCTTGTCAATGTAATGCTATTGGGAGAAATCCACTTACACCCTACAGAGAAGTTATTGTTGTCAAGTTTATTTGTAATTTGAGTGAGTGGGTGTGGCCATGGGTGAGACAGCAGTCTTGATACGAACGGGCCTCGAACATCATGCCATTTCGCTTCTTCCCCTCCAACACATGGAAGCATCGGTTAGCCAACTGGTGGCCTCTACTCACCCAGTTCCACTTATTTCCATCTACTTCCCTCCACAGTTTTGGTTCAACCAAGCCACTGGAGCAGACATGGAAGCGTTGCTACGAGATATCACACCTATTTTAATCGGTCTTGACTTCAACGCAAAGCACAATTCATGGCACTATAAGATTATGGCTACTTGTGGAAAATTGTTCCATGATACTGTAGATCAACACGGCCTTGTGGCCTCCAGCCCTCCCAACTCCACGCCCTTCCCTTACACTCCTCGTTGCCACCCGGACGTTCTAGACTTCATTGTCACCACAGGTATCAGATGTTGATTGGTTCTGAAGTCTCTAGCAGAGCTTGGCTCTGAACAAAATTCTATTTTTGGGAACCTGGGACGCACAGTGTCCTTCATTGAGCCATCCCCACCCATCACCCTTAAAAACACTACCTTAGATATCATGACTGCTACAGTTTCAAAAATGTGTTGAAGGTGTGTTTGGGACCTACCCCTAACCTTTAAAGGGCAGCAAAAATTGATAATGCTGTGGGGCCCATAGCATCCATCTACAAGAGAGCGCTTGAAGCTTAGACGCCAAGGCATCGTTCTAAAAAAGTGACCTGGACTTTCTGGTTTGATTCTACCCTCAGACACAACCGGGAGAAAAATCGGCTGAGGAAGGCTTGAGGAAACCTTAGGAGACATGGTAGACAAGGTCAACTTGAATTGCATGGTCCATTCATTTCACAAGATTGTCCAAGAATACCATAACATTTTCTGGGAGGATAGTATTGAGATCCTGTGTGTCCAGAACAGGTCCTTTTGACAGATTACGAAGAACTTTATGTGGGTCCCCACACTAAGGCGGCTGATCTTCAGATGGAATGGGGGGGCAACTCTGACCAGGAGAAGACCAATGCTCTCGCTGATCACTTATAGGGGTAATTTGTAATTACTGACAACCCGTCATACCTGGTACATATAGCGCACGGAGAGGAGGTCATCATTGTGAGGTCTTACAGAACTATAGATGAACCCAAACCCACTAGTGCAACATAAATTTATTGGGAACTAGCCACTCTAAGGTTAAAAAATGACCCCGGACCAGATGGCTTTCACAAACTGTGTAAGAACCCAGCCCTAGCTTCGCCTTACTGACCTATTAGTTTGCTCAACTGTTTGGGCAAGATGTTTGAGATATTATTACTGACGAGGCTGGCAAGGCATATTTGGGAGGAGGGACGCTAGTGGAAGAGCAGTTTGGCCTCCAGGATGGACACACAACGTCCCACCAGCTTCTTCACCTTGTTAAACAGGCTATAAGGAACTTCAATATTTACAGTCTGACCAGTTCTGTTTTATTGACGGGGCAAAAGCCTTGGACAATGTCAGCCCCCAAGGACTCTTTTATTAACTCCTTACTCTAGACCTTCCCTTTTACCTAGCTAAGGTTGTACAGTCTTATCTGTCTCACTGTACCTACTAGACAATCTTTGGAAATGCCACATCCCAAGTCAGAAGCATCTGTGCCGGAGTATCTCAGAATGCCCACGTGGGCCTTCTCCTTTTTAGTCTATATGTGAACGACATTCAGAAATCCCCAAACATATGGTTGGAACTGTATGTGGATGACGTGGCTCTATTATTGGAGTCATGGAAGGGGCCGCTGGTGGCGATGAGATTCCAGACTCATTTAACGCAGTTGGAGGCGTGTAGGACGTGTAGGCGTTGGAGGCGTGTAGGACGAGTATCACATCAGTGCTTTTCACATTGAAGATAAAGTACTACAGGCCGGCTAATTTCCGGCTGTTCAGAGACTAGATATGATGGGCGAACAGTGCTAAATACCTTAGACCTACGCTGGACACAAACTGATCTGGAGACTTCTCTTTGCTGAACGACTTACCAAAGCAAAGGCTGGAATTAGGAAATTACTGATTCAATTAGTACAAATTTCTACCTATCAAATTAAGTGTAATATATATAATTTTTTAAAGGTTTGATAAAATATTTCATAGCTAGCCTCCAGCTATAATTAACTTAGTATGGTAATAGCTGTTTTAGTCTACCAAACAAAGTAATAGTTGTATATTCTTTAGGCCCATTTAAAAATTAGGTTGAAATTCTCTATATATTAAAATTAATATATTGTGCAATTTCATAATTTAGGTTTATATTTGAATGTTATTAATTTTAGTACCATATTATGACTACCCTTTGGTCTAAGGATACACATTTTACTGCGAAGAGATTACTAGCTTAACATGGATAGTATGACTAGTAATAATGATATAAAGTTAGTTTAAAATCATCGAGCATTGAAAATAATTAGAAATCCAAATTTATTCCTTTAAGTTTGTATCTCAATAAAATTTAAAATTTATTTGATATAATTAATGGACTATATCACTAATGCAAAGATTATTTAAAATATTTAGCACGTTAAATGCAGTGTTGATGTTTAAATAAACTATTTTATAATATCTGAATGTATTTTCTAAGTACATGACCAAATAAACCTACTAAATATACTCCATTCACGGTAGGAATTACTCTCTGAAAGGTCTTTTTTCCTACCAATATCCTACTATGTAATAGATTTCTGCTATGGAAAAAGGCCTTTCAGAAAACAATTCCTACGCTGAACAGACTTTAAAATAACTTAGCTTGAAATATAATACTCATACCCTGATTTTGGTATGGAGAACAGTATCTGGTATTTATCTAAGTTACTGAATTAATTTTAATATATTCATACATCAAGTCATGCTATATGCAGCTATCACTTATTAAAGATATTGTCAATTCCGATAAGAAACACAAATAATATAGTAAAATATTATCAATATTAGCTGCAAATATTTATGATTGAATTTTCCAAATTGTTCATACAACCTAGATTAGAATTTAGCCTCAGATACCCAACTAAAGTTTAAAGATCAAGTCTTGGTGATCTAACGTAACTCATTACTTGTAGCTGGTCTTGTACAAGTGGCAGGTTCACAATATTGATTTAAATAGAATTAATATTATAACTTTTTATGGTATTTTAGAAATCCAGGTTTTAACTAATTTCATTTATAAATTTCACTTCTAGAATCGATACACGAAACCACAGGATCCTCTCTCCCATGTGGTTATGCTGGTATTCAATAAAGTTGACATTAATTATTGGCGGTTTCGCAGGAAATGTATAATCGGTTTTAATGATTAATTATTATTTTATGGTCTGTCAAACCACTTCCATTACTTATAACAGTCCTGTTACAGCAACCAACACTTTCAAAATGAAAAATAGTGTTACTTCTAAACTTTAGGTACTTGTTTTGTTTGACCAGACACTTTATAATAATATGTTGGTGCAGTTGTAAACCAACACGAATAACATTTAGACTCGCATCGGTGAGAAATAGGACTAAATATATCAGGAATATCTTGTTTGATTTTTCTGATAATCGAATACCATCCAGGTGTATTTAAAGTGGTTCTTCATTTACGGTTTCTCAGTATTCTGCAGAGCAAACATCGGTATACTTCCTCTAAATTATCTATCCTTCTATCTTTTTATCCTTACTTCATTGGCGTAATCAAAATGCGAAGAAGTACCTAGAAAAATTAAGTGAAAAAATTGAGTAATAAATAACCATAATTTAACATAATTTTAATTCAGATAGTTATTTAATTAAATGTGGGGTTAAAATTGATTTTATTGAATAGCTTTGTAATACTAAGAAAATATAACGTTAAAAAATAAAAAATATAAATTTTACTAAAAATGTTTAGAATTAATACTAAAAACCAATAAGTTCTAAACTATAATTTTTCTTTTAATGTTAATCAAAGATTCTAGATAAATTTAATATGTTTAGCAAGGAATAGTAAATTAATACCATAATTGATTTTGTAAGAATTTTGTGTAAGAAATTTGTGATATTTACAATTGCAATCAAAGTTTCATATTATTCTTAATTCTAACTTCAAAAATTGAATCTGTTATTCAAGAAATATATGGCTAAAAATGCCGCAAAGAAGAATAGTTATAATTTACCAAGGAAAATTATACAGAAGTCTCAACTGTTAAAGAAACGTCTCCATTTTTTCTAGTAATAATTATTATGGCCTCCAATTTCCGTTCAATATCACACGTGGCTTTCCAATATCAAACGTATACTATATTAGTTTGTTAAAAATGTATGTATCTTTACTACGCACATATATAACTATTATTTTTTAAATTGATGTTTCGTGTACTTGAATAATATATCTATCAATTCTAATAAACTCTTCCAAAACAACTGTCCCTACATTGCTTGAAAATAAAATTTTATCTGTGACTAACTTCAATTGTATCACTAACTATCTGGGATTATCACTAGTTTGTATACATATAAATATTCTCCTCTTTATGTAAAAAGGGTCATTAAAAATATAGAAATATGTTTTTTCGGCTAGCAATTATTATATTCTATTTATTATTAATGTTATTCTAAGGGTATTGAGAATAATATTAAAGTGATAGCTGTATGACAGAAGCTGATTTATTAATGTGTGAAAATGGATCTAGTGTTTTTTTTTAAAGCTGTTATAAAGGTATATTCCTACGATGATTGAATTATATCTCTGACGTGATATGAGAATAGCGTGTTGCAGGTCACATTTCTGTTTGATCTAATAAGTGTGTATTTGATTCTATGTTAAGACATCTAAGAGCTACCCCCATCATAAATCATATTTGATAGACACTGAATTTGAGCGCTGAAGTGGATATAATATGAACTATTGGAACATTTGAAAGGTGAGACATTGCACATTAATTTAAAACTTTAACGGAAACATGTTCATATAATTTTATTTCCTTATGGTTTTTTACAAAACCCTTTAGAAAATAGGTATATTTAGTAGAATAACAAAAGAACAACCATAGAATAATTAGGTGTAATTTTATTGGGCCTTCTCTTTTGGGTGTGTTATTTGGAAAAATGATGGAGGAGAAAGAAATATAAAAGAACGTATTTATGTTTATTGTGTGAAAATTTTTTAAGAGGTCTAATGAACTCTCATTGTAATAAATATATTACATTTTAGGTAATTACATAAACATGATAGTGCTTTGATAAAATTATTAGGTTTCTATGTAAATATGAATATTATATTTAAATATGTTAATAAATGACCTCTCAACCTTTGACCAAACGCTGGTGTAATTATTTTAACATCTAATCAAATAAATATTTGTGAAAAGCAGTCACCTGCAGAAAATTCTATTACAATATGCTAGTTTAATACACGTTGTATAGTAGCTTTAATACAAATCAATATAATTTAAAATGGTTTCTTTATTATTAACAAATATTTAGTTTTAATTGATATATTTGTATATTTTATACTCATTAAAATCAAGCAGATAAAAGTTTGTTTATAAAACATGGAAAATAACAAAAGACAAATTATCACTCTAATATTTTAATTGTTGTTTAAATGAGAGTAAAAAAATGATATTACTAAAAATTAAAGTCATCATATTTTCTATTTAAATAATAATAATTACTATCGAAATAACTCAACTCATTCATTGTGATGTATATTTTTTTGTTTACATCCTAATAACTAGGTTTGATCCTCGTACATTATTTTATTCACATTATGTCGAAACCAAAATGTTTTTTTTAAATTGTGTTTTTTTGTTTACTATCTTTTCTGCGAATCTTAAGTATTCATTCAGACTGTCTAGATATTTGCAATAAATTAAGGACTAAGAAGTTGTAGAATTGTGTCTAACTTTTTAGTAAATTCAGATTTTACCTCCCCTTCACCTTAAGACCAGAAAGGACAAAGCTTAAGTATAACCACGTGATGCATGATGAGGTTGAAAACTATTTATATTTCACAATATAGTTTATATTTTAAGAAAACAGTATGTCTTCTCAATAAAACTATTTATCTAAACTAGATTTGACTAATTTATAGTTTGACCTTATTTCTTTCAAGATCTTATGTGTTTATTGTAGTCCAAATGTTTATTAAATTTCAGGACCCTAGAACGTATTTAATTTAATGCAATTTTTAATAAATTCTTCTGTCACTAAGACTTAGAAAGAGTAAAAGGGGCCATTATTTTGTATGCACCTATTCAATTGAATATATTTTTACAAGTAGATATAAAATAAATAATGTTTCTATAAAACATTATCTAAAAGTGTGACCGTAGAATTTACCTCATAATATTACCAAGATAATATGTTTTATCTTATACTCACCCAAAAAAAAGAACTAAGAAAAACATACCAAAATATCGGAGTCGTCATAAACGTAGAAGAAAACCAAACATAATGGAAGAAAACTTGTTATTTCATAAATCAAACTTTACTCTTTCTCAGAAAATGGCATTTGTATTTATTTTTTTGTATTTTACTTTCTCTTCAACGAAGTCTATTATTTTAGCCATCGATAGATCTTCGAAGAAATATTAGTAAAGTAGTAAACAATGCTACATCTGAACAATCATAATCGAGGGAGATCAACTTTCGAACAGTCCAATTTACGGTGAAATAAGTTCAACGAGTTGGTAGAAGGAAAGAGGAAAAAAAACCCCAGAAATTCAAGAAAGATTCCTCGGAGGTTAGAAAAGAGTTAATAGAGCTCTATAGAAAAAGGTCACTATAATTTTAAGACATAAATCTAAATAAAATTCCAGCAGACTTGATCTATTAAATTTATTGATATATATGCTCCACTTAATACAAAAATTATTTAATTTTTAAAGCACAAATAATTTTTTTTAATTTTACAATTATATTTTTGGTTGAACAAAAAACACTGTAAAAGGTCCAAATAACTAAAGTTTACTATACATTTTTCAATAATATTCTTTCTAATATCTTTAAATATCTTTAAATTTAATAACAAAATGTATATTACATAAACAGATTAAATCTGATATATTTATTTTATTATTATTAGGTCACTAGCAGTTTAGCAAGCATCGTGATTATTACTAACGGGCCACTATCATTTTTATATTTCTGAAAATTGTGTTTAAAAAAATCTAAAGACATACTTTTTTTGTAAACTAGTTTGTGCAGTTTACTTGAGGCCCAAGTTGCTTGGTTTAAAGAAACAGAATGAGGCAGAATATTTGTTTTTTATTACTTTTACACTACTTCTTACTGCCCATATGTAGTTTAAACATTTTAATTACACTATTTATTAAGAATTGATAAGGTTGAATTTAGATGAAATAAAGCATTTTCCAGGAGATGAAAGATAAACCTTTATGAAAAACCATCTTCAGTACACCCGACTGGTATATAGCTCTGACCGCACCTTAAATGGCTAACCAGACCATATGAGCACGACGTTTAGTCCTCTCTTCCACCGATTTGGATGAAAAATAGCAATTTTAAGAATATTCACAATATCGTCAATCAAATAATCTAGAAAGGTATATGAAGGACCAATAATTGAAGACGGAATACCTTAAGATCACCTATCCTAGTATAAAACCTGAATTTGACCTTCTTGGTCATAGTTGAGCATGCCAGTCAAACACGCATGAAACTATATATCTCTCCTGATAGGAATAATTATCTATTTCTAGTTATCGTCTGCACAGGTGCCAAAAGATTAAAAAGGGAACACCCACCAACCCCCAATGACTAACTTTATGACAAGCTATAATTATTGCTATTAATGATCTCAAGAAACGCCATTCTGTATATTAGATTGAGGCCTGGTAATATAATACTATATCTTTTGTTAAGAAAGAGAATATTCAAATATGGTGGATAGTTGAATAGTAAAAGTAGGGAACGATTTGATTTACTCTTTGCGCTGCACCTCTGTTAAATGTACCGGTTTTACTAGAGGATGATTCACACCTCAACAGTACTTTGGCAAAAACCGCGTTGTGTAGATATTCTTCTTCACTCAGATATTTGCCCTTCATCATATCACTACTTTTCACGTGAAAGATCCACTCGCACTTTGGGTCACCCGCAGGGGAAACCATGTCAGAATACATTTAACATAGACCCAGAACAGAGTAATCTGTAGATTATTTGGACTTAAATTAAGATGTGTTTAGTGCAGTTCAAAGTGAACTTGACTAAATAATAAGGTTTTTCTCTGACAAGACCGTAAATACTGGGTTCTTCTTCAACCCAACACATTCATTATGGATCTGTATTCTATAGAGACCATTTGAGAAATATAATAAACTACCAATAACCTTTCTATTACAAACTTTGAATACAAACAAGCCTCTTTTGATCAGAGAAGCCATAAAGGTATTATAAAGTGTTCCTTTAAGTTGCACCTGGAGGAGCATGAAATACTTTTATAGTAAATTTATTCTTGGATAATCTCAGGTTTGAGGGATATTGTTTCATTCGCAGTAGCTTTATCGGGTAAATATGATATTTTCTAAGAAGGGGGCAGAACAGCACACGCTACATTAAAATTACCTGTGAATTTTTCTAATGACCAAATTGCCATATGAAACCTATGGAAGAAAGTTTTCACCCTAAAATTACTTTAAAAAAACATCTTTTAATATAGAGTGAGAGTATTATTTTGCCTAAGACCTCAATTGAAGATCTAAATAGAATTCAGAGATCTCAAAGGCAAAAGGAAAGGCTTAGCCGTATTTTTTTCAGGACATTTCTGAAAAACTCTACCAGTCATTCAAAGAGTCACTATAGTTTACGAGGTTAAGGCAAGACTTTTTGGCGTTTCAGGAGAATGCTACTCAAGCTCCAAAAATTAACTCTCATGTAAAATTAATGGCTGTATTTTTAACCAGTTAGAAAAGCCATCAAGTCCAACTGTCCATATACACTACACTACTTGATTTTTGAACTAACTTAATACAATCGGTTTAACCATCTAGGTTATTTATTAAAATTGTAGCACCCATCTTTTGATGCGTAGTTTGAATCCACCTTAAATGTGTAAAGAAACCCATTTACAGGTAAAATGTCTGCAAAACCTCATCGTAGAGGCAACTATCACGACAGGTTGCACTACGGGAGAAATAGTCACGAGGCCAAGAATCTCCATGATTCCATCAGACCTGCCCTTCCAGTTTAAATGCACGCAGCTTCCAATAGAGGTTTAATTCACGATTACCATAAAGAAAACGCAAGGGCAAACTCTGAAGGTGGCAGACGTTGATCTCCATGGCATTCCCCCCCCCTCCCCACCCATTAGACAAATATATGTGGCGTGTTCCCGTGATAATTCTAGAAACAGCTTGTAACTGCTTGCTCCTAATGATAAAACCACTAGCATCATTTACAAAGGGCCTTTCCTTAATTTTTTGTCTATTTTCCTCAATAAATACAAATATCCTGTGTGTCTAATCTCAAAAACAAAATAATTAATTTACTTTAATTTAAATTTTTTGTTTGTGAAGTTAACACTTTTGTAAGCTCCAAAGTTTTCATCATGGTAATCTATAACTTATACGTTACATGATCTTCCCTTAGCGTAAAATTAAAAGTTCTGGGATTTGAAACGTTATTATTTGAATGTACAGTTTTCTAAAACCAATCTTAAAGCTAGATAAGCTGAGGGAAAAAGCTAGTAGCTTTATAAGATAGGGTCATAGTGTAATCCATCAAGATAAGGCCGAAACTTTTCAGGATTGATGGAGCATATGCACCTTTATTCTGAAATAGAGTACTCTCTATGGCTAATTTTAAATGTTGTTGCATAGTATTTAGAGGGATAGGGACTCATTCTCTTAAGAAAAATAAATATAAAATTAAAAAAAAACAGCTAAATAAATTTGAAATTCTCTTCATCTAATCGTAAAGAAAATGAATTTCAAAGTTTCTCAAATACTCACTCATCGCGGACCTCTTCCTGGGCCATTGCCTATGCAAGGTACTAATTCAAGCTTCTCATAGAATAAAAAAGAACTAAAATCTTATGCTTCTTAAGTTATAAGCTGTCATTTAAAATAATCATATAAGCTTTAGTGACAAGCTAAACAAAGACATAACTGAGGGAAATAAAAACTCTTAATATCATTGATATCAAGTCAAAATCTGCAATAATTTATCACATTTCCTATAACCAAAAAATATTTTATTAATAACAAAGCACACAGTACGCAGTAAAATTACTTGAGCTACCTTGAGGATACGCATATCAAACTTTGGTAAAAACTGGTGCAGTGGCGTTTGGTTATGTAAAAACTAGGAGGTTCACAAAATAAAAATTATAATTAAGAATGTTTTGCAGATATATACATATTTAGATTGATTATATCATGACAATGCTAACTTAATGATATGGACCACTAAAAAGTTTAATTAAATTAACGTCGCACATTACCCGCCTCGGTGGCGTAGTTGGCTAACGCACTTGTCGTGTTGAGCTCGACTGCCGAGGACGGGGAGATCGAGGTTCGAATCTCAGTCGGGTGAACTGGGGGGTGGTTTTACCTAAATGGTTTTCCACTCTCCCTCCACGCGAATGCGGTTTCACGTCCTCTCAATTCAACCTTCCCAATTCCTAATCCATGAGCGTAATTAGTACTTAAGCGTAATACCCGAATGGTTAGTAAGACGCGGTGCTAGATAATAAAATAATAAAAAACATAGCACACTTAGTACATAAATAGGCTTACACATATATATAGAGTGGGACGAAAACAATTAGATTATATTATATGTTGAGAAAAGTGGTAGACATCGTGCTGAGATTTCCCTGACGTCCAGTGGAGCTCACATGAGTGACAGAAAGTGAAAAAGTGTAGTGTATAGTTTTCTTTTATTTAGCTAGTGAATATTTACTTTTCAATTGAAGTGTTAATCTTCCAGTTATTAATCGTCTAATTGTTTCGACCCCGCGCCTGGCCGAGATTCAAGATCGGACCTCCCCATCACCAGCAAGAAAATCTGAAGTGAGAGTGACCCCTTAAACCAGGGTCAACATTCTTGATACCACGAATCGTATGGATTAAAAAAAATAATTTGTTAGCCTGTTTGAAAAAATACAGACCAAATACTTAGGAATTGGTTATTAGTTTATATTTACTAATACAATACAGTAATTGTTGCTTTGATAAATCTTTTGTGGGCCAGATAAAACTAGTTTGTGGGCTGGTTCCATCTCATGGGCCAAAGGTTGCCGACCTTTGGCCTTGACAATGTGACCAATGATCTAGGTGTAGATATGCTTATAAACACCTTGTTAACAAGGTGTTAGATCCCAATCAAAATAAATATTTATTAAAGGGTATTTAAAAAATATGGTAGTCAGCAAAATTACAAGTTTAACACTTAGAAAATAATGCTATTAGAAAATTTAAATTCATATTATAAAAAGGTTGACTAGAAAAATAGATCAAATCTTGATTGGTTTTATCAAACGTTTTCTTAAAGATATGCCCAATACATTCACCCTCCCTAAGCTGTTGTTTTATTCTTTACCTCTCTACAAGCTTCTGGTCATGATCCATGGTTGATAATTTAAACAACTCGTTAAGGGGGTACATGCTTTTTGCTTCATGACGGTTCAACCACATGAATATGGAATAGAGGGCTTACGCTTTTCCATTTGGTCATATTGTTTGAATATTGTGAGGAAAAGGGCTCAACAAAAACTACCGCTCATGCATCATTTATTTACTAAATGAAGTATCGATTTTTCGTCAACCGCAGGCCAAGGATAAATTAATTTGTGCTTTATTATTTGGAAAGTTGGTTAAGTTGGTTTATTTTTTTGTGGCTATGTTGGTTATGATTTTTTCAATCATTTATTAGAGTTAAGGAAAAAAGTATAATAAATGAAATAATTTCATAATATTTATAGAAATTAAACAATAACATGTGTGTCAATACGTATAGTGATTGAACTTGTATAAAGGATACTGGGATTGAATTTCAATCGGGTATCCTTTAGATTCTTATTTTATTAGTTCTTCACAGATGTTTAGGATGTTTAGGACGTTTAGGATGTCAAGCTTAAATGTTAGCGTGGTATACCACTCTCAGTTTTCCTCTAAGAAAATGCGGGTACCCATCTCCTAAATTCTAGCTCTTTCAACCCTACCAAACTAGCATCATTTATTTATATCCTCGGAGCCTAAACTGGTAGTAAGATCAAGTGAAAAAAGTTTTTATCACTTATTTTAGAGTTTTTCATTCACAATTTTATTGATATTGCCACGTTCTTATCACACCTTTTACTTTCTCTCTAACTTACAGGTAAAGAAAGTATGGTGATCATCAAAAGAATCGAACTCGAGATTTTGATGAATCTTGACGTTTCATGACTCCCTGAATCCGAAAAAGTTATTTTTGAATTTCCGTCTGTCTGTCTGTCTGTACCTCCAACTAGAGCCTAAACTAAATTACCGATTGAGCTAAAACTTGATATCTAGGGTTTTCATAGGGTTGCCCCGAGGGGTTTTTGGAATTGGATATCTACCCCTAAAATTAAGGGTAGTTTACTGAAGGGAAAAAAGAGAAAAAGTCGATTTTCTCAAAATCGGCTCTAACGATTTTGATTAAATTTCATTTATGAACAT
>CABFWB010000326.1:40118-62516 GCA_902151455.1 Timema bartmani | reverse complement strand
AGGTGGACAAAGATGCGCCTCTTTTCTCATTGATTCTATATCATTGTATATTATTTTATGCGTGTTCTTATGTGGAGTGGTGATGATACAATGTACATTATTCCGTTCAGAAATCTTACGAGTTTATAGAAAGAGAGAGAAAGTCTGTGCGGTGCGCCGTACCATTTATTTTTAGTTCTGGATCAGAAAGTCATTATACTTATTGTGATGTTTGCTCAGCCATGAGTAAGGCGTAGGCAAGGCAAATATTAGAATGTATACAATTGTGCCACATGCAGTGGTGGAGGAAACTTATTTGTGTAAAGGGGAATTATAAATGAAAAAATTGTCATCCAAGTAAAAGGAAGGCCCCGAAAATGTTAGAAAATGTAATTCCCCTTAAAATGATTTTTAGAGGTTCTCGCATGGAAACATTTTGAAAATCAGATTCTTCTTCAAGATATTTCGAGACGTCTTCCCCCAGATATTTTTTATTTGGATAACACTATAGGCCGTTAAATTCTCAACATACGGCCCAATTCAAGCACTTACTCTGGTTTTTTTTAGTTATGCACAAAGTTCAAACATAATTCCTGGCTTTCTTGATCAGTGGCCGACCTGAAAATCTAATAAACTATTTAAAGATATTAAATATAGGTACTTAAAGGTGGAACGGACGTTGAGGGCCGTATTTATTCATTTTATTAAAATAAAATTTATTTATTTAGAAGAAAAATTTGATTTATTTATCCACACAAAGCTATCTTAACAGTTCTTGAATAAATTTCAATGGTTTCAAGTAGATGGACTAGAAACCTTATTTTAACTAACAGAAAAAATCATGTAAAACTAAGCAATGCCCATGAACGATATTATAAAACGGTTAGAACTGCTATGTGTAAAAACATATTTACAATACTGAAGCAATATCTGATTAATTTAAGACAAAACAAGTTTTTTGGTCATGAAAGATGTAAAAATGCGGACTTTAATTAATTCCATTCCATCTTAAGTATACCTTATTAGGTCGATTCAATTATTTGTAGTCCACAGAAGGAATTTCCCCACAATCAAGAAAGCAAAAAATCAAAATAAAAGAACAGCCTCAAGTCAGAAACTCCAGTATCTTACTTCCCTCACATTCCATTCTAAACTTGATAGGCCTCTTAAATCTTCTTGTCTGTACAGAAGGAAAAACAAATGCAATGAGCAACTCCGTGAAATAGAATTACAGCCAGGAAAACCAAGTCTATGGGGCGATTTAGAGTTTGGGGTAGCTACCCTCAAACCACCCCTTTCTCCTCTGCCCTTTTGCATGAAGCGTGGTCTGATCTATTATTCAAGGGTGTGTAGGAAAATAGAAGGGGAACCTTTAAATACGTCTCGTGTTTACCTGAGATATCAAGGGAATTCCACCGCCATTTTTGACGGCAAATAAATGATTAAACGGATATTTAAGGATGTTTTATTTTGCTATGGTAAAATAAAATGTAAAATTTGTTGTATTTGTTTTATAAATAGTTAAATACAGTCAAATTTGCATATAAAGAGCTTAAAGCCATCCAAAGTCACTACTTTCAAGTATTCATACGTCAAGTTACGTAATACGCAATTGTGAATTTTTATATACACTATCAATACCTTCAAAACACCACTAATGTTATACTAAAATATAATTACTATTGGCCGAAAAAAATGCAAAACCTGCTACTCATGACAGTACAAATTATAAATCTACGACTTTATAGTAACATTTTAATTCGATAGTTTGTTTTAGATTAAATATTTTATAAACCTAATTGATAGCTTGTGAACTTTATGCTAGCACAAAGGTTAGCCCTCAAAACTACTTCTAATTCGTTGGCAAAATGATTCCCTTTAAATGAGATAAAATAAAAAAATCTAGTTAAAATAGTACTTTCGGCTCCAATTCTAGAATTCACATTACGTTTCGAGCCCAAATTGTAACAAATTTCCACCCCATGGGACTGTTTTCTTATCCAAATACTGCCGCCACCACCACCAACATTACTACTTCCTACTTCGTAGGTAACAATCTTTCTTCTTTTATTAAGAATATAAATTAACCCCTTTCTCGAGTCCTGGATCATCCCAAGAAACTTCCCCTACCCCCACTCCCCTACTAAAGAACCCTTCCCTACTTTGTTTTACCCCATTCTGGCCATTAACTTTCTAAACTCACGCCTCCACAGGGCAACATTTTTGCCATATATTTTCTAAGGTTGCGATGGTAAAAAGGACAATCTTGATCCCTACTATTAACCACCACACCCTTTTTTCCTATCCAAACCTTCCCAAGCATGATGCTCACAGCCAAGGCTTAATAAAAAAGTTATTTATTTAGTCACCAAATTATAAGCCTAGCCAATTATTATTTAATATAAGCTATAAATAAAATATGTTACTTACTGTTTGTGCATAAACACCAACATCTGTTATAGATTTACGAATTTTACCTCTTTTAATTTATTTGAGAAAAAACTAAATGATAAAAAGATCATCAACAGCTTTTTTAGCACCGAGACCTACTACCGGCTCAGATTATACGCTAATGTACTAATTACAGTAGCGTGCTAGTTACGCTAACGTACTGACTAAGCTAATATGTTAGGGATGACGAATATTGACTTTAGAGGGAGTGTACAAAGTTTTTTTTAAGGAGAGAGTGGGAAATTATTTAAGAAGAACACCCTAAGTACAAATGAATGGGATTCGAACCTTGATATACCAGTCATAGAGTGGCCCCGTCTATCACGAGAATGATACAGTACTGATATATCACTCACAATATTAGAATTTAGTAATCAATTTACTAAAAGCAATAAATACAATTAAATTAATTTTAGTACAAGTGTCATCAACCACTTAATCCATAAATTAGTAGTCAAGGGATTATTAAGAGAGAATGTTGCACAATTCCTATGTAAATATGATGAAACTCTAATTTAATTGAATTTTGAAACTCTAATTTAATTGGCTCTCACCTCATGAGTCATACTAGAAATTGAATTCGAGTCTCAGAATTAAAGAGTCAGAAATGCCAGTTGAACACTTTGGCGCCAAGCTAGCTCTGTTATTCGTGGATATACAGTAGTTTATTTAAATTATTATCTTGCAAATGAGAAATTAATTTTAATAAATTTCATTGAGTATAGAGATTGAGTTAAAAACAATATTACTTTTATCAAAGTTTGTAAAACTCATAATTTCCTTCTTTTTGACATGTATATTTCTTTATCACACGAAGAGTTTGACAGAAATTATCCTCGGTTATTGAGAAATAATAGCACGTTCTAAGAAAAAATTACAAATTAATTGTCTGCATAGAAATATTAGTCTAATATAGCGAATTAATTATTAGGTAGCTTAGTGATCCAAGTTCTTTTCGGTGCACAATTTTGGACCCACTTAGATTGTTAGTAAATGGTTTCATTCATGAAATACGGAATTTAATATTACTTGATGGATGAATTTAAGTAAATAGTCGATTTCATGAATGTGTGGATAATTTATACTTCCTACGTAAAGAAAGTGTTGTAATTATCAAAAATTTCGACACCCATACTGTAATGGATGTTTATGTTCAATATGCTACACTCAAAGAAGTTTGGTCTTACAAGTATATTTTGTCTATCTTTACGTCTGTTCCGCGGATGCAGACAAAACGCTTGGATATATTTCAATCAAACAATTTTTTTTTATGTTTAATGCACATGCCTAAAGGTCTAATAGTTATTTATGTTACTACCCTTAAACTAATAGTAGTAGTTTACTGAATTTTTTATTGATTTTTGAGAATGGTTAAAATTACTTTGTTTATAATTGGCATATTGATAGTTCTTTACGTAATAAATTAGACTTTATAGTTGGTCTTCTAGATAAATAAATAAAATTAAGAAAGGTTCACTGAATATTTATTTGTAATTTGAATACTTTATTTTTGTTGTGGTATCTACATAAAAATTTTAGTTTTTAATCCTGCATACAATAATTTAATTGGATTGATAAACTTTAATCCTACCAATATGCTCATGCTAAATATTGTGTAAGATAAGCTACTACTGTATATGAAGTCAAAATTTATGTAATTGCCCCTAAGCCCTCTGTTGCCCATGGCCTTTTTGCTTCCAATCCGGTTATTAATTAATTTTAAAATATTATAATCAAAATGTTATAATTCTTGTTTCTAGCTGCACATACCTTGGAGGCCCTACACAAAGTCTACTAATCATTAAAATTTCAGTGAGGTAGAAATCGTGTAGTGCTCATGACATACAAACTCTTCATTTTATTAGTATAAGAAGAATTTGATACGTTAAACTTTCCGTTTTATAGGTACACACACATACACCACAATAATTGTCGTCAAATTAGCAACGATAAAATATACTAGAAACATTTGATATCCCATGATAATTAATTTACTAAAATGTATATTAATAGAATTTTAAAATTCACCAGCTTCTTTTTACTTTGTAAAGCATGTACCATTATTATCTGTTTAAAGTAACGAATACGTTTTATGATATATAGCTCTAAGACTCAAACGTATAACATTGATAAAATTATAACCAAATAACACACATATTCTCACTTGTGATACTATTAGTCGCAAAGTAAATAAGCCAAAGATGGTTTGATAATACCTTTAATAATATTAATAACCAAGAACAAAAGCCACAATTTGATCTTTTCACATAGTTTTATTTATTTCATTTTTACATTTTAAACTTTGGAGATTCCTCCGGTGGATCCTTTTTCATCACACATCCTTCCTTCTTCCCCTCTTTATGCAATCCATATTTGTTTGAACACAGACCAACTCAAACCAGATGGGATTTAATTTGATTGCTTGATACCTCCTGTTCTTTGCGGTTCTGTCTTGAGCGTTGGGGAAAAGTTAATTTCATTCTTCCAAAACCATGGAGCCACATTTTCTTTTCCGTAATAAATAATTTATTCAAATTTAAAGGTGAGTTCTGAAAAGGTATATAGTATCAATTATTGGCTGTTATAATAATTTGATTACAAAGAAGTTGCTAATAATATATATTACTTAGCTTCGTTTATTGACTCACCTCTAATAAAATATCTTATAAAATAGAACAAAATCACTTGTATTACCTCAATAACTATGATAAATTACCAAATTAAATATATTTAAAGAATGTTAGTACTATACTATTTCAGTAAATATTCTTATAACTTGCAAATGTCAAGTTATAATGGAATTGAACTTTATTTTATGATGTCATAAGATTCACAACCATTATGAGTACTCTCCAAACCATTTATTAGAGTCAAAAGGTTTAGTAGCCTATTATAATACCCTAACTCTGATAAATAAGTTATTGATACTCGTGAAAGGAATATTGTTCATATTTGAAATAAATAGCAACTAAATTAATCACGTGACTTTGTTTTTCAAAATCAATTAGTATTTGATTATAATTTACATACATTGGTACCCCCTCTCCTTCAAGTTAAAATAAATAATGTGTAGTAAAATTAAGTGTTCATGTAGGACGACTTTTAAGCAATATGACCAACGTAATTGTAAACTATTTTAACAATTAGATTTTATTATCATGTAGATCAATATTCTGCTTGATAAAATTGTAAACTAGGACAACGTGCGGATCTTATTATCATGTAAGTTATGCCTGATATGCTGCTAAACATTATTTACATAGTCTTATAAGAAGGATTTACTAAACTCTCATAAAAATGTAAAGAAACTCATTTTTTTAAATAAAGAATTTTGAACTATGATGCTATTAAAAGTAGTAAATTTAATATATTAGTGAATAGAAAATTCATAAATAGTAACAATTTTTTCCCTAATATAACCATTTGTTTGAAATCTAGATCAATAAATTAAGCTTCTACGTTTTTGAACACGTGTAATTTAAAAAAAAAAAATTTAACACATATTTTGACGTGAAGTTCTCGTAAATGGTAAAATATAAATTACAGAACAAACTATATTCCACAAAAGCATTCAAAATCTAACACAACACCTATTCACATTAATAAATCAGGACTTATGATGATACTAATAAAGATATAACACCTTAGCCCAGTTGGTGGTATGCCTACCTACTGATCCAGAGATCCCAGGTTTGAGTACCAAAATGGAAAGAAAAAAAATCCGTGTTTAAATAGAGGTTTCTCTTTCATAGTGATTAATTATTTGGTGAAGGCTGGGTGTTTGGTCTTTTCCAGATTTAAGTTGATGTATAAGCTGTGTTCTTGTATTTTCACTCGGCTTAGAAAGTTCACGTTAAATACCCCATATAAAAAACTAACCCTATAGAAGCCACTGAGAGAAATGGTTTTAATAAAACCTCTTTCTTACAACCGTCCAATTCTTCAGGCAACTTTTTCTTTCACTCAGAGAGAAAACCAGAAATAATATAAGAAAGGACAAAGAATGAGCTCAAGATAAAAAAAAACTAAAAAGAAAAGTAAAGAAGGTGATGATCTTGGGCAAAAATGCCCTCGTGCTACAGGAAGTACAGGGCTCAGAGGCATATCAATCTCTTCGTTATCCTTTGGGCCATACACACTCAAGAAAGCTCAAACACAAAAACAGTGAAAATTCGAAATTGCTTGATAAAACCACTTTTCTCTTGCATGGTGTGTAGAGGAAATGCTGGAAATATCACACACAAACAGTAAATTTTTCAAAGGAACATTCCTTTAAGAAAATACTTAGATTTTTTTACCAACAATAAATTATTTTATCTTTAGCGTTATTATAGGTATCGATACTGTCTATCAAAAGGTATATCTGAATCTCATATGACTTGACGTATGAACACGTGAAATAAGATTTAGACCCCCTAGTAACTTTTCTAAAAGTCAGACAAGGCCCTTTCTATGAAAATTGGGGTCTACTTTGATTGATTTCAACGATTAGTTTCATTTCACTTTTTTAATATAAGCCTTGAAAATGTTTAAAACATGAAAAATATATAGATCTTTATTAATAAAAAACTACACTTTCAGATACGTTTAATTTTTTTAAATATATATCACATTTATATTAATATAGTTTAAGAGATATATTAATTAAATCTTTAAGTCAAATAAAAAAAATACATTTATTAACTGTGTACAGTCATCACGTTAGTCTATAAACTAATTTTAAATACTAAACAGAGTTTATAATATTTCAATAATATTAATAATCCTGATTCATACAATATTGTTTAAAACTGTAAAAACCCTGTCCCTTGCCACGCAAACAAAGAAGACAGTCTGGTTTTCCGATGACGGGAATGTCAAGGGTTCATATCCCAACTGGGTGCTCTGAGGTATTTTTCTCTAAATGCTTTCCCATTCCCATCTAACGTGAATTCGGGTACATTTCCTCTGAGTTGATACTTCATAACCCCTAGCTCAGCTATGAAAGTATGTTGACACCCTGAACTGGCAGTTAGAGAGGATCACGACAAAAAATGATCGATGATGATTTCAAATATTTGTTCTTATATAATTTGTTTACTTACAATTGTTATATAAAATAACCCGTCAGAATTAATTCAATACACTTATTATGGGCTGTCTACAAACTTGTATCATAAAATGTTTTTGTCACATAATTTTCCCGTATTTGCGAGTAAGTACAGTGGAATATTATTTAGGAAAATCCACCCTGAGTAGACTCAACAAGGACTCAAATCTTGATTTCCCCGTCATCAGTAGACCAGTCTAACACAAGAGTGACGTCTTAGACCATTCGGCCACAGAAGCGGGTTTAATAGTTACATTAAATATTTTATTTGCTGATTTATTTTATTGGAAAGAACAATTTATCTCTTAACCGTTGAGATTTAAAGAAATATTTAATATACATATTATAAAATATCGAAGTTTTTTCTTTTCTTGTCGACCACGGGTGTCTTTAGGTAAAGTGCTCAACTCAGGACCCTATGATCGTGGGTTCAAACCCAGTTGGGGTCTACGGATTTGTCTTGAGTGATGAAAATACGTAGCGCAACTTACTTCGGAGGGGAAGTAAAGCCATCGATCCCATGTCGATTGTGGCATGTAAAAGAACGCTGAAGGCTATACTAAAATAACCTTACTGGCAAAATAAGCAAGCAAGAAATTCTTGTGTGGTTATTTAAAATAATCAGTAGGTTATTAAAGCGCACGTTTAATACCTCAACTAAATACCATAAAATAAAATCTTCTTTTTACAATGAATCTTTTGAATATTATAAGGCTATGATGGGTATCTAAGTCAAAGCGAAATAAATTTGACCTTAGGTTTTTAACTTCGATATTTCGAAGCTTCGCACAACCAAATTTGTTAATTTCACACCAAAACCTTTAACTATTAACATTTAATTTAATCGTTTAATATTAAACTATAAACTATGGCGTCACGTTGTGACAAAGCGATGCCAATGAACTCCAAATTGAAATAGTGACAGAGGTCAAGTACCGCATATTGCTTACCAAACAAATAGACAGTTTACCTACCCAACTAGACGGTCTACAACGCAGGCAGACGGCTTACAAACAGTTTCATATGTGTGTGGTGTGTGGATGATGAATCAAAGCACTTATCTGAGACGTTACCCATATTTGTGGTAAGGGAGCAAATATTTGCACACGTGTCAACAGAGAGGGAAATGTTGGAGATGCAAAATGATGACCTTTGGATCCAATGATGTGGGGCCATAAGCATGGTCGAGTGTGTTTTGTTTCAGACAATGACAACCCAACTCTGAGAGACACTGATTAAATTACCGGTCGAGTTGGAAATTGATTTCTGTGTTGTTCGAAAAATAAATTCTAGAGGCTTTTAACTTAAACTGAGGTGATTCATATGGACAAATAACTTCAATTCTGTTACTCTCAGGTAAGAAAAATCATTCACTGAAGCGATATGAAAGGGCACCCTCTTATCTTCGAATAAGAAAACGTTGAGCGAGTTAGTTGGCAAACCTAAGGATCCTGGATATTTTAAAGTATTATTTTTATTCTGATCCTTACTAAACAGATCATTTTGTCGAATTTCTGGATTTAATAAAAAAATTTGACATATTTTTATTATATTTATTCAATAATATTTTTGTAAGTTTTACGGTCTACATGGCATATTACTAACAAATGGCATCCATAAAATTTAATTGTAAAATGTAAACTAAGAATAGAATTAAATAAGTATTTATATTTTATTTGTGTCTAGGATCAAACACTTGGCAAATTTAAATCTAGCAGGATATCTTAAGGTACCCTATATTTTAATAACGAATTTTGAAGGCCATATTAGATTTGTATATAATTTTTAAAAATACATATTTCTTTTAATATGCATCTTATCTTTGATCCAAGTATTTGTAAAAAATAAATACAAGATTTCTAAAATAATAATTTTAAATAATTCATAAAAAAAAGTGTATGTTAACAAAATAGCAGCTTGAACTCAACGTATAAATTTGTACTTTGACCATAGTTACTAATTTACTAGTGTTCCACCAAAAGTAATATTTAATAAAAGTAGTTAATTCCAGTGATTCTTTTTTTTTCTAAACTATACAGTCGTGTTGAATTGTGACAATTATATTGGAATTTACTCAAAATAATTCCTTCTCATAGAAAGTTTCTGCGATTAATGCCTTCAAATACGCTAAAAATTTTCAGAATAACATTTATGTACGATTGTTCCACAAAGGTGGAAGCGTGTCAAAATACATCCAAGGCCCCTTGTTCTCCTACCCCTCAAAACCAACTCCCATTATGTTTGGTAAGACGAAGAGCAAGGATGAGGTTATGTCAAACCATATGGTGTAAGCCTTGTATCTCACACTCGACAAACAACTTGATATGAGAAGAGAGACCACTTCACACGACACACACAGGCACGGAGGAGACGATCTATTTATATATGCCAACATATTAATTGAACACCAAGAAACGCAATGGAATGATTATGCTTGACCCCGATATCTGGTGAAATGGGACACCCAAACAATTATGTATGATCTCCAACAAAAACAAACTATTTATGATTTTATTTTAAAATATATATTAAAAACGTAAATTACGAGCCAAATCATAGACTACTAAGTGGTTGATGTAAAATGTCTCGGTTTTGGTAAAACAATTCTCAACGTTTCTGCTTCCATTCCAAAAGAAATTTTGAGGACTATATGGAAATGAGTTTTTGGTTAATTTTGTTTTATAATTTCTGTTTTTATCCCATTATATTTATGTATCATGTATCATTTATGTATTTATTGAATTTAATTTTATTGCATATTTAATTATAATAAGTTATTTGCTATATCAAGCATTAAAATAATAAACACTTAGTAATTAAATGTAGGTCTATATTATAATACCGTTCCAGAGAGTTACTGAGTGCAATTATTTATTTATTAAATTTAGTAACATTATATTCTTTAAAATATATTATTTTAATATTTTATAACATACAGTTTGTATAATTTGCAGTTCTGAACTCTTTTGTAATGATTCTAATCAATTAAGAAAGAAAATATGGGAAAATTTAAAGTGTTTAGACAGTTATTTTTCGGGTGGTTTGATCCTAGACCCTTCTAGAACTGACAAGACTTGATATTTTTATAAAATAAAATAATTTACCCCAAATTATGGTCAACTTCTCTGATCGAATTTTTTTTAATTACAAAAAGAGCTAAGGGTTCATTTTTCAGATACTTTTATCTATTTGGCCATTCCAACTGCAGTTGGTTCATAACCTCTCTCATTAGCCTCTGCAACGCTTTCCTGTCAACAGCGGTGGTCTAATCTACATCCAGTGCTCTTAAGGGCACTCCTTACTCCTTCAACCCATCTGAGCTTCGCCCTCCTCCCTCCAGTGGCCTTCTTCCCACTGGTTTTCCCAAGTACACCTTTTTTATAATTGGTTCTCAATCAATGAATCAACCACTCAATTACTTAGCTTCTTTTTATTGCTGTTATATCAACTTCCTTAAAAAGTTCGTGTATCTCAACATTTTTCCGAATTCTGAATACCCAATTTTCTTGCATTGGTCCAAATATTTTACTTGGTTTTTTATTTTCAAACGCTAGAAGTTTCTTCTCATTTTCCACACTTCAGATCTTTAGAGTATCACTGGTCGTATTAATTGTTTTATCTACCAATATTTTGTTCTTAAGGACACTAATCTTGTACAGACAATTTTATTTAACGGAGAAATACATTTATTTGCATCTTGTATCCGAGCCAATATCTCCTCCTTCTTGTTTTTATTTTCCATTTATTGTAGTTTCAAGGTACTTAAAAGATCTAGCTTTCTATTTAACTTCTTTTCTCCACCTTCAGAGGTTACATTTTTTCCTTGCTCTCTCTTGATAAAAATGTATTTGAATTTTTCTTGATATTCATTAGATTTTTTCTTTTAATATTTATAATTTTATAATAGAGTGCTCAAAATATTGGCGAGAAGAATGATACAAGGTGGTTTGTGACCACAAATTTAGTCAAATTTAGGCCAACCATTACACAAGCTGTGAAATTCAGGGTCATAAAATAATAAGTATGTTTTGGATTCAAAACAAATTCTAGATTATCTGAAGAAGAGAAAAAAATTATTTACAATTACTGTTTTAAAAAATTAAAAGAATATTTAATAAGAATTTAAGATTTTAAGTAAAAAACCTTTTGTATATTTTTAACAAAAATCTTATTTTAAATTTATCCCCATCTCACCTCTCCCGAAACCTGTCTGCTGTCAGCTTGGAAGCATGATAACATTTAAAAGATTGTAGCAGGGTTATTTATTTAATGCTGTGCTCAAACAAAAATCTCAGCTTTAGTTTTAAAATAATGATTCCATTAAAAACTAGGAACCGTTGACTATTTAAAAGAAAAAAAAGTAACATGTATTCAATGATGAGAAATACTAACTGCCTAGATATAAATGGTCTACCACTTTTTAATCTGATTAAAAATAATGTCGTAAAATATGACATTTTTAGTGCACCTAAAATTATATAGATATATTTAGGCTGGTTTTTATATTATGCTTATTTTTAAACACAATATATTCATGAATATGTTTACTAATCTACATAATCTAATTGTTTATCTAATAATATCTATGGATGTGCTTTAAGACAATGTAATGCCGTATAATCAAGGCCGTAGCCAGCCAATAATTTCAGAGGGGGTTTGGTGGGCCCATCCCTCAATTGTCTAAAGCTAGAAAAATTTATAAATGATAAACAGTTCTAGAAGCTATCTGAAGTGTTTTTTTATGGCAACATAACCCTCTAACTGCCAAAGGCTAGGAAAAATTATAAATATTAAACCACTCTAAAAGCTATCTGAAGTGTTATTTCTGGCAACATAGCACCATAACTGCCGAAGGCTAGGAAAAATTCTAGATATTAAACCAATCTAGAAGCCATCTGAAGTGCTTTTTATGGTTACACAGCCCCCTAATTTGTACTTGTATTTTAATTTTGATATTGTTTGAACCATAAATAAGGCCATGCATATTTTGTTCATAAAATTTTAGGGAGTAGGGGGTTTGCACCCCCAAGCCTCCCCCTTGCTACGGCCTAGCGTATAGATTACTAAATAACGTTAAAGATTACATATCATCATCTACTGCTAAACGCATTAGTTTAGAAAATCTGTCTTGAACACAGTTTGGGACGAATAAGATGTATTGTGGTGTGACAAGGAATGTGTGGTTCCTAGTCAAATAAAACGAAGGCTCTCAGAAATAAGAGGGTGTTTTAAAGGTGCTGGAACTATAATTAAGTGTATAACAACTGACAGGATGTTTGTAGTTTAAATTCAGACCTAAGTTATTCAAGGGTGCTTATCCACATGGAATGTTAGCTAGGTCAACCACCTCCTTTCACGATTACCAATCTTTATTAAAGTTTACAAGATTTTCATCATGCTTACCAGAATACAAGTCTCTTTTTACACTTATCAGTCTCCCTCCAATTCTACCAGCTTATTTTCGCTATTTTAAGTCTCCCTCCAATTATACCAGATTATTTTCGTTATTTTAAGTCACCATCCAATTCTACCAGCTTCTTTTCGCTATTTTAAGTCTACCTCCAATTCTAAAAGCTTCTTTTCACTATTTTAAGTCTCCCTCCAATTATACCAGCTTCTTTTCGCTATTTTAAGTCTCCCTCCAATTATACCAGCTTTTAATCCTGCTCAGTATTTATTTAAGCCTAATATCTTAGCTTCACGCTTATCAGTCCTATAAGTCTACTAGCTTCTCTTCATGCATCTAAGTATAATTTCAAGTCAACCATCCTATCTTCTCAGTCTCCTTCCAAGTCCACCCGACTCGCTTCCCCTTTCTCAGTCTCCTCCCCAAGTCCAGCAACCCCTCTTCACCCTTCTCAATCACTTCCAAGTATACAAGCTTCATTTTACCCTTGTTAGTGTCCCTCTAAGCCTAAAACCTTTCCTTCACGCTTATCAGCCTCCCTCTAAGTCTACTAAACTCTCTTCGCCAATATCAGTCTCCCTTCAAGTCTACTAGCCTTTCTGCGATTATCAGTCACCCTTCAAACCTATAAGTTATCTTTAAGTTGATAAGCTCACGTTTCAATCTATAAATCTCTCTCCAGGCCTATTTACTCTCTTCACTCTACCATTATTTATACATTCTATGAGGACGCTTTTCGTATACATTACCTTTTCTACTCTTCTTCATTTATGTCAAGGTGACAATAATACGTGTTTCCACCTCATAGCTAAAACCAACGAACAACAGTGGAACAAGATTGGAACAACTAGCCAGGGAAACTATACAAACGCTATGATTAATACATACGCTTACTCCCAAATATAGATCGTATACTTGAGTTCGAAGCCAGTTTGGGCTAAACAAAAACTTAAAACATTGTGAGACGCAAGTAGGGACACTTCAATGAAACGTACTATTAACGCGTTTTATGGGGGATGTTACACCCTTCTCCCACCACGTTTCCTCCCACAACAATCTTGTTTGTCACAGTCTCATTCTACAGAGTATGATCCATACAAACAGTAGCAATGATTGTTCGGACACGTGAAGCAAGTAAATCTAATTTTGAAGATTACAATTGGTATTTCTGTGAAGAATGGGAGGCATGAATATTGATATTTTGTGGAATAAAATTAACTACTCCACAATACAATAGAACTAATTTTTACTTTCTCTCGATCTTTCAGAGAGAGAAATATTCTGAACGTCAACATAAAAAAATTGAGCTAGGTATTTTGATAGATTTTGACGTTTCATGAACTCCTGAAACAGAAAAAGGTGTTTTCACGATTCTATCTGTTTGTGTGTCTGTATTTCAGCCCAGAGCCGAAACCATTTTACTGAGTGGGAAAAACTTAGTGTATAAAGTATTCATAAGATTCCCTCAAAGGAGATTTTGGAATTAGATATTTAAAACTATAAAAATAAGGAGAGTTTATTGAAGGGGAAAAAGAGAAAATCTATTTTCTCAAAATCCGTTGAGTAGGCTTTGATTAAAATTAGTATGAAGACACTGCTTTACATTAGAATAAAATAACAATTAATTTTCATTTGAAAATGACCGAGTGTACTTTATACTATAGGAAATATCCTATTTTGATCATACTTCCGTAATTATTTGAGATTCAAAAAACCTATCATCGTAAAGTTGACGTAATATTAGAAATATAAATATTTTATTTCAAATATATTTTCATAAAAAACATATTTTCTTATATATAAGCAAATGTGTGTAGTTTTGGTGTGAGATTTTTTAAAATACGAAATTGATGTTTATGCTCTTTATTGGAAAGAGATGTTAATATTTTCCAAATGTTTCCGTAACAGTGTATATTATTTCATTTTTGCTCTTTGATGGAGTGTTTTCGAAATATTGTGTATTAAATCGTTTAACATAATCATCCAATGTGTCTTGAGTAAATAGCTGTCTGTATAGTTAAAAGAGCTATAAGGTTATTTACTTACTAGCGTGAGTCAATAATTAACCGCATTGTACTCGTATTTATTAAATCTATCATAACAATTACTATAACATAATTGTTTATTTCACTTGATCCAAAATCTTTTATGTCACTAGAAAACTAAAAATTTTGAGTAAGGAGTAAAGCACGCAACTCAACCTTCACTTCTTGGTTCGTAGTAAATTGATTTGTGTGGACCAAACTGGTTGTAATCTGAAGAGCGGTAGTTGTCAAAGCTATATGAATGCTGCTCCAATAACTCAAAACTCATTTTCTGTGCGGTTTTCAACAGAGTAGGCTCAACAAAACTAATGGCGTGTGCTTCTAAATTCGAGCTTCAGCATTTCGCAGTAAAAGGCAATTTTTACTAGCCGGACATGTTTAGAGTTTTGGCCAAATTATAATCAATTTAAAAATGCAGCACCTCCTTTAACATAACGTTCCAATAGGTGTTGGCAGATGTTCAAACGATTGCATTTGTGCGCTTCTGTGAGAGATTATGGTACATCTCTTGCACATACTTTACGAAATATAAATCTGTTAAGGATGATTTCAAAGGCTGCACCATTATTAAGATAAATATTACTTGCCACATCACCGATAGTCTTCGTATTGTTTAGAGCCACCATAGTACTGGCTCGTTCAACATCGTCATCAGTAGTGGAGGTTGATAGGCAACCCACTCCTACTTCATGATTTGCACTCGTGCGACCGCTTTGAAATTTTTCAATCAATTAGTAAGCATCCCTTTGTGAGAAAAACACTGATATCCTACCATGCTGGAAGCATTCGATGACTAACCAGTCTCTGGTACACTTTCTGCCCACCAAAAGCGGCCCAGTGCTCGATATTCTTATTTGGTGAGTAAAGGAAGCGGAGCGGCCACGTTAAAGGCTTGATCACAACACAAGAACAGACCAATAAAGGCCAAACCTCCACCACAGTGACAAGAGTGATACCACATCTACACACGTGTGCGTAACAAGCAGTACAGCTAACTGAAAATAAATTAGAGCTATATTGAGAATAATTATTTACTCACCTTAATTATAAATATACATAGATATTTTAGAAATGTACTTCTTTTATTTTGTATATATATATGTAGGTAATTTGCAGCCCCACATTTTTATAACCCCGTACGAATTGCGTACAAGGCAGTTGACCTAAACCTAATCTAATCTAACCCAACCTAACAAACCTTAAAATTTTTGCCAAAACCATTGAACGACAAGAACTGAGGAAGTTGGGATATTACGAGGAATGTCAACATGAGACGATGATAGTTTCTATCTGAAATTTAAGACAACATGATAGAAAGCACATTATTAATTAGGTGGACTCAATTCATACCTCTCTCTCAAGTAAGCGGGCCGCAATTCATACGTGTATCTCAAAATACCGGGCCACAACTCGTACACGATTTCAAGATTAGGCCTCAACTAAACTATACAAATATATATTTATAAATACACACACATATACATACATACTATATATATATTTCCTTTAAAATATATTGTATATAAATATTAAAAGAAATAGAATAGTTTTTATTTTTGAATTTTACTTACAAAAGGAAAATATTTAGAAAATGTATCACTAAGTAATTTATTCGTAACTGGCATGTAATATTAAATTATATTTATCAAGATTTATTTTACGTGTACTTCGTAAATCAAAAGTTGTATAAGTTCAAGAATTAAAATCTAACAAAAGTCGACTATATACAGGATGTATAGTTCAAGGGTGTCAAATGCTTTAGGGATGTATTCCAATCGACCAAACATTAAGAAAAGTTAATATAAACATCGATCTAGAAAAGATTAGTTTCTGAGCTAGGACGAATTTTACTGTTCAATTAGTATTCAATCCAACAGAAGAAGCTTTGCACTTAAATTTAAGAGAGAGCTTAACATAGACAAACAAAAACACAAGAAGACAGAACATTATGTTGCAAACATTGTTCAAAATGGTGTCCTCCTTCAATGCAACCTTTGAGCCTATATTCCGTGTTTTGTTTTACACACAGGGGTGTCACGTGTTTGCTCAAATCCATTTACAATACGCTCTCTTAAAACATCAACATCAGGCACAGGTGTTGAGAGTAGACAATGGACTTTAATTGTTCTCAAGAGATAAAAATACATCGATTTCAAATCTGTTGACCAAGCGGGGCATTCAATGGATCCTCACGACCAATATATATTTGAGGAAAAACTTTAGTAAATATAAAAATTAGTGTTTCTAGACTCATGTTTATATGAACTTCTTAATGTTTGGTCGATGGGAATACGCCCTTAGATTATTTGACACGAAATAATATACACCCTTTGCACACATTATTGTCCCTCAACCATAAATATATCGTGGTGAAAGAGGATGTGCCATTTTTTGTCAAAAATAAATGTAACGCCTGTTCCGGGATATTTATTTCAAAAGGAAGAGGCGCTAGTGAGTTCGATAAGACTTTATTTTAAATTACTGACAGATATGAGATGAAAACAGGTAACAAATTGAAATTACATACTATTTAAATTAAAAATAAAGTGTATAACTATCTAAATATTCTCAAAGAACGCAGGGAAGTTAAATATCTTGAACTCACTTTGAAGGTCTTTTTTATACCTTTTGACTTCAACAAAGAGTGAATATAATGAACTTGGTAAAGTAGTTATAAAGACATTTCTATTCTTCACTCTTCGCTTTTATTCATTTTATTATCAAAAGCTCACAGACAAGGTAACTGGAGAAAAAAAAAGATATCGTTTTCAACTTAGAGAAATCCTTAAGGCTGATACAAGAGAAAAGTCTTCGAGCCATCATGTGAAAATATTAAGGTGGGGATGTAGGAAACGCGAATTAAGGATAGTGTTTTTGCAGTTTTTATAACAAAATTTTATTTTGCCAAAAATAAATAGAAAATTCTCCAGTATAAATATAAAGCTTATTTTTCTCCAAATAGTGATATCAACCGTTGTTGACTCTTTCATTAGCATTGTGACATCAGGAAAAAAAAGGCCTTTCAAAAGAAGAGGAAAAGTTATCATTAATTTCAGGATACCTTCAAATATATTCAAGAACTATTAATATCACCATACGAAGAAAATTAATATCTATGTTTCTACTGTAGCAATATTCTTTTTATTTTTGCCATGAAAAAGTTTTGCAATAAAAACTGCCCTCAACTCGCATTCCCTACACCCCCACATTAATGATTCATGTTCCCGACCAATATGTAACCACTAAACTACAATAATTGTATTAAACTGATGGATTGCACTTTACACGTTAATTTCATTTAAACTAATCCATTGGAAAACTGCTGAAATTTGTAACATAATAAATTATTCAGTAGAAAGTATAAATTATTCATAAAATTATAATAATAGCGTGTATGTAAACATAAATAACCACTTTAGGGAGGTAATATGGTAGGATTCGGTTTGCCTGACAAAATTTTTGATAGCAGGATGTGTTATCCTGTTTAAAAAAAAACAAAATACCGTGTAATAAAATTTATATATTCTCAATTATTTAGTAACCATCATTACCGTTCAATAAAATATTTAACTCAAGTCGATTTAATATTATAAATATAGCGCTATACATTTTATTAAAATACATACAACAGATTTTTATTTTTCAAATTTTGGTAATAGAACTGTGATTTATATTAAATTAGGTTATTTTATTTAGAAAGATAAAGTTAGATATATGTAGTTTTAAAAATAATTACTAATTAGAGTATACCACGTGTTCCTGTAAATATAAAATAATCTTTGAAAGCTAATTACAATAAACAACACTTTACTATACATGATTTAGTGGCCGCATGGTCTAAGGCGTCACTCTCTCGGTAAACTTTATGACGGGTAAATCGAGGTTCGTATCTCGGTCGTGTGCACTGAGGGTGATCTTTCCTAAATGGTTTTCCACTCATATTTCATGCATATGTGAATACACCTCCTCTTAATATAAACTTCCTTATCCCTAAAACCATTAGCGTAATTAGTACATAAACGAATTACCAGAACGGTTTAGTAAGACGTGATGCTAAAAAAAATATAAAAAAAAAATATTATTTTCCGTGCGATATTTAGAATGGAACAGGTTATATAAATATGTGGAAGTCTAGTTATACTATTTGTTTACTATGTTGTATGGAAAGAGAAATGTGATTGGGAGAGCGTTTCATACTCTCATGAGTAGTTGTTTGAGGAACAGAAGATTGAGAGAGTTAGAAGTAAATAGGTCTCGAAAGCCCAATCTTCATCATGACAGTTTCACAAGTTTGTTCATATTATGTCCACATTTGCTGCTGGGACGATTTTAGAGGAAATTAACCTACCTACACATATGTACTGTATAGTCTAACTCAAGTTATTTGTTCAAAAACCCTAGGTAAAATAGTTACAACTATCACAAATAGTTTAAATTATCATTTAAAAAAATTGAAAAACATTCCCTACTTGTTGTGTAGACAATATTTTGCGGACTTTCAAAAACAAACCTTATTTTTTGAGCAGCTTTTTCAATTAAATGAGGATAGAACCGATGAAAAAGGTAGATGCAAAGACTTTTTTTTTAATGTATACAATATTTAGCATACAAACAAAGGAATAATTTATTCCTTAAAAAACCCGTAAAATTTCACAAACTTTCTAATAGTGTGAAGTAAAATCAATCATCTTTAATACAAATAAGACTTGAAGATGGTAAAAAATCACTGAAATATGTCGTCATAGAAGAAAAGTATATAAAATAAGAAGGGAATAAAAAAGATGATATAACTTTAGGGGTACTATCAATTATTATTATATCTTACCAAATAAACATGAGTATTATTAGAAATACAAACTGCGGGTTGGATTTATTATTAATCTACAGATTATATTTTAATGGTGTGTAAAGAATTTTTTTAAGAACAGTATAATTTTAGTATACGTGTGTCAGAATATTTATGGAGAGTGAAACTGATTACTAAATATCACCATATAGGAATTACATTTTTATTTAAGCCTTTTTGTACAAAAATAAAATTTATAATGAATTTAAAATTAATTTTAATAGCGAGCTTTGAGATTAGTTTGAATTATTTTGATAGATAGGTGTTACGTTAACGGGTTCTGTATTGGGCCTCTGGTTAGAATTGTGATCACCCCAAGGATATTTTAATACTTTCTTTAGTGGCACTCTCGGCTCCTGAAAATTACGTTTGATAAACTCAGACCTGGCGGTCTAAGAGTAAGGTGTTGGACTTCTGTGCTGGGGGTCTAGGGTTCAATTCCGGGTCCCAGTACAGATTTATCTGATTACCAAACCATTCCTTCACCTCTGAAAATACGTGTATTAATCACAACATGTGAATGTTTGGAATGCCAGGCCTCCACCATGGTTCGGATCCCATGTTAAACTGTAGGTCCTCCATTTAATTTCACAATCACCCTACCATTACACATTAGCGTAAGTGCGTATAGATTGAACGGGTAGAAAGACGCGGTGCTAGTAATAATAATGATAAAGTCAGGTTAATCCAGAATCCTTATCATAGGAACATTTTATAAAACCTCCTTTAATAAATTAAACATATGAATGAGATCTGTTATGCATCCACAAAAATTATAAGATATTTGATCACAACTTGTGAATGTGAGGAATGCCAGGCCTCCACCATGGTTCGGACTCCACGTTAAACATTAGGTCCTCCATTTCATCTCACAATCACCCTACCATTCCACACTATCATGCGTATAGCCCGAACGGGTAGTAAGACGCAGTGCTAATAATAATAATAATAATAGTAATAATAATACACAATATTGAATTTAGCAAATAATTATTACAAAATATGAATATTTGTACATTTACTTCCACCCATATAATCTAGTAAAATAGTTATAATCAAGTATATCATTTATTATTTTACTAAATTGGTTTTAATATTTAAAATATAATTAGCTAATAAGTTAGGAAATTCACAAACACACAAGGTTTTTGAAATTTTAATATAGGATATACCATATTTTATTTTCAATAAAATTTGCCCAAGTTTTTTCAATGTTTATAAAAAGAAATTTGAAAAATTAATGATTTCTTACTTCCCCACGTCTTTCTACAATCCGGGAAGTATGAATTTAACCGTACAAAGTAGATAAGAAAAATAAAGGTAGAATTTAAAGGAAATTTACCTGAATTTGAGCGAGATGAGTGATGCCTCAAACCATTCGACAACTCAACATGTTACATTTTCAAATGATTATATTAATCCCACTAGTCCAACAAAAGTTTTAATTGCCCAAGGTACATATTTTACACTGGGTCATATTTATTGCCAAGTTGTTTGTTTGGTGTCATAGTGATTAAAAAATCAAATAGATTTTAAAACTACCTGAATTTTCCAGGTTTTCACCAAAAAAAACAACCAAATTTTCCAGTCACTATATATATTATAAAATATCTTTTGTTAATATTGCAACCTGTTGTAAAAATATTTTTAGACACACACATTCTGAAATTGCTAAGATGTTAAATATTTCAACCTAAAGCGATGGCCTTTTAGGCAAAGCGATGTATGTTAGATTTCAGTGCGAATATGTTGGGCCATTAAAAGATCACCTTACAACAATATTGTTTAAAACAGTTTTGAAACACATTCTTTTTAAGATAATTCTTCCTATAATTTAATCAAATTCTCGCGAGTGCGCATAGCCATGACCTAACTTTAGCTAAAGATGCTAGTAGAGAGCTGGAAAGACGACTTGCTTGAGAAATGAGATTTATTCTCAACTGGGACCACTCTGTTAAAAGAGATTCTCAATTTTCATTAACTGGAAGATTTTTTTTTTACTATTTCAAATATTATTTAATAAAGAATGTGAATATTCCAGAAATTTGATCAAATTACCTGATTCTTCGATGACTTCTTCCTGTTTTCCAGGCTGATGGACACCCTGTTCAAAATAACTTCCACTTGCTCATAAAAACGAGTGCTCTAACAAATAGGGTACTAAGGAACCAATTAAACTCTACTGACTGCAGCTGACATATTGTACAACACACTTTTTAAGTGAATTATTGTAAACGCTTTATATTTATGTATATAAAAAAAAGATAGTCACGAAGAATTCTAATTATTCTACTCATTTATTTTTTCCTTTTCCATGACATCTATGTTGAACATATATATGCAAGATTGTATGAATGGAAAAAATACATGCTCTGGATGGCTTTTCCATATGTATGAACCAGAAACAGAACAATTTTCTCTCTGTGCTTCTATTTGTTTTAAAATCTCAATTTCTCTCTAACTTTCTCCTTTCTTTTAACATGTTCTATACCTCTATTTCTCTCTAACGCTTTTATTCATGTCTTCCGTGTTTATTTTGGATGTATTCCTCCACCTCTCCCATTCTCCCCCCCCCCCCCCC
>CABFWB010000326.1:7873-40094 GCA_902151455.1 Timema bartmani | reverse complement strand
CCACCATTGCATTTAGTCGAAAAAATTCCCCCGGTCCTTGGATGTGCTTACTGGCTTGAAATCTAGTCGGTGAGGGTGTAAAAAAAAAAGTTCCCCACCCTATTCCAGTTCTTCAATGCTCTCTACCTCCTCCCCTTTCGATTCCAAAATCTGTGATACTTGCTCATTCATTATTCATTCACACCGGCTAAATTCTACATTCAGCATCACCCCTCCTAACCTCCTCCGCCTCTCGTATTTCAATGTCAATCAATTCTCCAAAGGGACCGACTCTTTCTATTCATAAAATATTTACTCTATGCGGTGACGTTTGAATGGAAGATATCAAGGGTCTCTTGCCAATAAGCCTGGAGTGATACACTTGGATGGATCACAATCCGACACCACCCTATGTTTAATGCCAACTTTTATTAGAAAGATTCTTTTCTCTTTCTTTAAAACAAATCTAACTCCTAGAACCGGAATCGGTGGGTTTGCAGAATAAACGTTAAGTTAATTTAGTATAGCTTGCTGTAACGGATAGGTTATGACTCGAATCTCGAACAAGTGTAATGAGGGTGGTTTTTAATAAGAGTTATCCACGCCCTCTACAAGAAAATGAAGTGACGATTCCTCTAAATTCAGTCTTCCTCAACGTTAACCCATTATAAAAGTTTTTTAACGTCCACTTCTTACTACCCTTAAAGCTTATATACATAATATGTAATAGAGACTTTAATGTTTTAGGGTTTATTAAGGTTGAAATTAGAGGAAGTGTAATCACATTCGTGTGAAGGGGGAGTGCAAAATCAGATAAGAAAATAAAAACACCCTCAGTACATCAGACAGGACTTAAACCCCGATATCACCGGCATCTGCTGCCTATTCTATTGCAAAAATGAAGCACTTTAGACAAGTGGTCTGCAATATAGGACTCGCAAACCAGAAACATCCCACCGACTGATTTCATCTGGGCCGAAGAAATATTTAGCATGAAACCAATTATGTTCATAAAAATATATTAGAAGCTAATTACTATTAAAGAAATATGAAATAAATTTTTTGCTCTATATTATTTCTAAACAAGCTAGCCAAATTTTGTTTAACTAATAGGGGCCGTGATATAAAACAATGTTTCTGATTCCTACCTTATACCATGTGGCAATCGAAGCGGGTATTATTAGTATATTTAAATGAGGGTAGTCAAGAAAGGTATATAGACGCGTAGAAGATAATAATGCTAATGTGGTTTTCTATTGGGTTTTAGGGAAATTGTGTCATCTATAATATTTGTTGTTACTTTAGATAATATTATATCTCAAAATTGAACTCTTCGCTATGATTTTATCCCTTGAAGTTTGAATTGGCATGCCACTATTAAACTCTGCTATCTTAGCTCTTGTCCACAATATAAATATTCTTCTTACATTTTTTTAATCCTAAGATCTTACAGATATGTTAATGTACTACACGTAAATGGAAGGGATGATTTATCGATTCCTTATTGAAATATATTAGAATAAATATTTAAATCTACTTGTTAGTGCAAAAATATTTAAATATGCACATTCTGTTGAAACAATACCTGGCATGAATAACTAATTAACTAATTTTATAACATCCACCTTAGTAGATCCATGAAGAGCAAGCCTAATTCATTTTAGGGCAGACATGGGCTAAACTGCATGAGATAATTAAAACTATTTAAACTGCCTTAAGTATAAATAAATAGCATGGTAATTTTTTCAATTAAAATCAATAGATTTCTTTTATTCCCATTAAAAATTGTACATTTTTTAATGTCTTCCAATAATGTGATACAAGTATATTAAAGTTTGCAGACATAAAAAAATCTACTGGAATAAAAAAATACCTTTGATTAGGACAAGTAACAGTTGTTGGAAAACATTAAAAAGAATTAAACAATGTCAAATCATAAACCAAAACGATAAAGTTTTATTTTCGTGAAGTTTAGAAAGAAAAGTAATATTTCAAGGGGGTTTGTTCTATGGTGGGAGAAGCAAGAATTAATTTCTTGCTCTAGAGAACAAAATACAACAGCAGTAGCAGGCCAGCAGCCACCACCACCACCGTAATTAAGCACAGCAATTCGGTGGAACTAATTAGCCATGTCTTGATAGAAAGACTCGCAGCTTTGTACAGGCTATATCCAGTAGCTCGTGCATTGATGTACTTGCTACTTGCTTTAGTCAACCTTTTGTGACCCCCCCTATTCCTTCACCTTTTTGTTTTTATTCACTACCCCTTTGAAAGTTTTACGATAGTTTTGTTTCTAAATTATCTTTTTTATTCGCATCATTAGCGTATAATATTTTTCAATTATTTAAAAGTGTTAGTTATTGAAGATTTTTCCCTACCCCGTTTGAGCTATACATCTTTTAATTTGTTTGTTTTTTCTGTACCACGTCTTACTACCAATTTGAGTTACACGCCTATTTACTAATTAAGCTTATGTGTTAGGGATTAGGAAGGTTGAACTTAGAGAAAGTGTACCCACATTGGCTTAGAAGGATAGGGGAAGATTAGATATGAAAAATCAACCTTAGTACACCCAACTGGGATTCTGGCCCCGATATCCTCTCATCAGCAGTCTAGTCTATTGCAAGTGTGACGACTTAAACCATGTGGCCACCAAAGTGTGTTGTTAAGTATTAGTTAGGGATGAAGATGCTATATTTAAAAGGAAATTCCCCCACATTTTCGTGTTGGGAGAGTGGAAAAATATATATCCAATCAGTCACGCGAGATGATATCGCTGGCTAGACATTATAGGTAAGACTGAAATTAATTTCACGTACCCACCGATGTAGATTAATAGTTAATTGTTAATATACTGCATAATGTGAAGCGTAGAATGATTATTATTATTATTATTATTATTATTATTAGCACCGCGTCTTACTACCCGTCCGGGTTATACGCACTTACGCTAATGTGTGGAGGACCTACAGTTTAACGTGGAATCCGAACCACGGTGGAGGCCTGGCATTCCTCACATTCACAAGTTATGATTAATACGCATCTTGTCAGAGGTGAAGGAAGGGTTTGGTAATCAGATAAATCTGTGCCAGGACCGAGGATTGAACCCCGGACGTCAGAACAGAAGTCTGACACCTTACCCCTAGACCACCAGGTCACCTATGAAGCGTAGAAGAGTTAACAGAAGACTATACTATTTGGCTCAGTGGAAGAGCGGTCCGTCCTCAAGCCAAAGGATTCCTTTAGAAGAGAATATCTTGATAAATGTAGAATAGCTTTTATTAATTCATTATGTTTCATATTTTGTAAGTTTAGTGAGATTGGGGCTTGATGTTTTAGTGTGAGCTTTATTTATTAGGTTACGTCATTATTAAGTATATTTTTGTTTCGTAAAGATTATTTAAAGCAAAATATATACATTTTAGAATATTAAACGTCTTTTCAACGATGTATAAAAATTTATAAAATATTATTTGTTTAATATTTGCATATTTTTATAAATATTTAAGTACAGATAATTTAAAGCCGAGAAATTAAAAATATTAATCTACAATGTTATGAAATAATGTAAAACTGTGGTTTCCAGAAAAAATGCATCCATCACATTTAAGTTTTCCAATGAAACATTTCCCCCATTCCTCAAGAAATATTTTTAAAAAAAATCTTGCTTCTTTTTCCTTAATTTCTTACATCACCTTTTATCATGGTTTTACCCATTTTTCACTTTACGTACTCGCCTCCATTTTTTTTTTCTATGCTCATTTTCTTTCATTCCCCAGGAGCTCTCATTCCCCCGCACTCCACCCCCTTTCCGACCAAGAACTGAATCCTTGCCATGAGAAAAACTAGCTTGACTCCACACATCTTAATCACGATCCACTGACGCGTACACAAGTATACAACCATTAATTCACTTGAGGAAGACTCGATGGTTTATAGGAGAGCTCTTTGGATGCTGTAACATAGACTGATCGTTATTAGGAGCGCTCGTGTGTGAAACTCTCTAACTAACGTGTTTTTTTATATCGTTTAACTTTTGTTTTGTTGAACAGATTACCACTGACTTGATTAGCTTCTTTTTAAAAAAAACTGTGTGGATAGGAACATACCAACAAAATTTGTTCATTCATAGAAAGTGTGTTTTGTTTTGATTTTTATAAAAATCTATATCATATTTGGTTTTGTTCAAAGCTCAAAGTTAAAAAGGTATTTTTACTCAGCCTATGGTTAAATCCATATTAACGCTCCTTTTTTTAATTCTCACTCGAATATTGGCATTTGAAAAATATATTAGAAATTTTAAGAAGACCAAATATATTAATTTAAAACTTATTAAAATAAATACACTTAGTTGAGAAATCAATTTTATTCTCATCCATATAGCCATGTAATCGCATTAACAAATTTCTAGAAATATTGTGAATGGTCACATTTTTAATTTTCATAATGTATTCAATAGTTTCAAGTTTGAGTGAAAGTGCTCAATTTTCTTCTGTCGTCTATGTAAGTTTCCGTATTCATTCCAAATAAAATTTTGACTCTCCCGTTCCTACTTTTAAAATTAATCCATTTAAATTTTGGCGTTAAACATAATACCGATAAATAATACTTGATTTTTATAACTAATAAAATTCAAACAAGCAATATTGAAAGAATATATATAATTATAATGCAGTGACATTTACAACAACATTTTCTATTTTAAAATAATCAGTAATAAACCAAGGAATATTATTTTATTTATTTTTATTTCGTCTTCAATATGAGATTCCATTCGTCTCTACAATTAAGGGGAAGATTCTTACTCAGACTTATTGCGATTCAAGTGCGGCTCGATACCAAACACAAGACAACACCTACCAAGACCAAAATGGAATGGGTCAGTTTCATTACAAAGCTGGCCCATTCAATTTGAGTTTAAGTAGGTGTCATCTTGGGTTTGGTTTCGAGCCGCACTTGCGACGTACTAAGGGTGGTATGCAAGAACGTTAGTGAATGCTTAGTGGACCGATAGTGTGGTCCCAAGTACACTATCGCTCCACCTTTTAACCTGTGATGACGCAAGCAAACCTACGCTAGTGTCCACAAAGCATCCACTTGGTCAAGTTCTTGCATACGGGCCTAAGCCTAACCATGAATCTGGTTCTATGCGTGATTGGTCAAATGGGGACCTAGTAGGTTGCTGGCAGTTTTAGCCAGCTCTGACTACCTAGGATACATATATGACATGACACTGAACGATAACATCCTAAATGGTTCAAACTATCATCATCCTAAGTCTCTGGAATATTGCAAGACATGACAGGGATGACTCGTGAATGCTTGGTTATTTGGACTAGTTCTACATAATGAACATATACTACTTAATTGCTCGCTCTCATTTATCAACAAATTATCACTTTAGAGTAGATTTACACATTCACTTACTTCATTAATATGTGTGTGATTGGTTGAGTGGATGGTGAAGAGGAGGAAAAATTTTACATTTACAGTCATTTCAAGATTGGACCCCCCCACCTTCCCCAGCACCAAGCCCATACCACCTCCATGTCTCAGGTGTAATTCTCTGTTCAAGCAACACACGTAAATGACTGACGGAATCCTTACCGTTCTGTCGCCGAGGTGTTTAACGCGGCAGTTGAGGACCGTGGATTGTCCCACGATGGCAGTCACGTTCCTAGGGGAGACGTCGTCGAAGTAGGGGTGCTCTAGGCGCCTTGAGGCGTCCATGAAAGAGGATTTAGGACGGGTGAGCGTCTCCCCAGTGTTGGTTGAGGTCGCCACCGCCACGTGACCTGCGCATAAGAAACGTTACGTCACGTACCCTCTCGTTAAGTCTTTAAATATAAATAGTTTAAAAGTTCAGGACGAGAAAGTTAATTCTTTCTTAAGGAAAGGTAAACTTTAACCTACAGCACACATAGCTAACACTCGTGAAATCATTTATATTTTAGGTTTGACGTATTTATTTAAATGCGTTATACTTTGGTAAGGTAGAGGTTAAACAAAAGTATTACACTTAATCAGCTTTAAAAAAAATAATAGTCTACTATTATTATAGCTAACAAAAGAAGTAATGGATAAAAATATTAATAAACTGAATCTTCAAAACCAATTACAAACAAAATTTGATATAGCCTACAAACTCATCAAAATTTACAATAACTGTTTTCTTATAAATAATTAAAACTGATTTATTACTCAATGATCAAATAATTAAATTAAATTAGTTGGATGGTTTTAAGATTTTCTTCCCAAGTATGGATATACTAACTACATTATATAGGTTCAAAGATAGGTATATTTTGTGTTTAAATCTCTTAACGCCTCTGATCCCAGTTAGGTTTACTGGATATTTTTTTCCTAAATGGTTTTATATCTTCCCTCCAAGCAGGTTCGGTCAAATTTAATATAAATTCAACCTTCATTATTAAAATTCCATTAGTGTAAAATTTCAGCTTGTCCGGACTGGTAGAAGACATGCTACACAAAAAATAAGTTTTTATCAAGTTGCTATCGAGATTTAAAAATCTTAGAATAGAGGTAATAAACTTTTTTTCGACTAGGGGCACATTACAGATATCAGCAGGTTGCGGTGGCCACAAAAATATTTTTAAAGGTAAAATTGTATTTGGAAATCAAACAATATAAAGATAACAATATTTTATTCACATAAAAATTTTCCAGTTTTAAAAGTGGATTATTTAAATTATCTCAAAAGTTAGATTTATTTTCTACGCACCAATAAGCACTCAAATATATAATTTTAGCTCACATTTGTATTCAGTGTGATCTTAGGCAATTCATTTATTCAGCAAATGTATTATATTTGGGAAAGTAGGATTATATCGATGTATTTCTTAGTTTATTATATTGATTGATTAAACACTGCAATATGATCAGAGATAGCTCTCATGCCCCGTTTACAATATAAAACTGATGTGAACGCGGTAAGCCATGCACGCGATATGCTTCACCATCATTTTATTTAGAAGAACGTTTCTGAACGCACTTTTTCATACAAGAATCCTAATGTATTGTAATTTTTTTATTATTCTGATAAGAGATGGAAGCTTTTAGAAATGGGTTTCCGATAAAAATCAGTGAATATATTCCCTTCATGATTTAATTATCTAGTTGAATGATCAGTAGTCACAAACAAATGGCTTGGTGTGTGATTCTTACATAATATATAAAATTTACAAATGGAAGATAATTATTCAAACAATAATAATAATAATAATAATGCTACATTAATTAACATACAAAGCACGATTATTAAAATGTCTAACTTATTATCTGTGAGTCACTACCATATCAGTATGCAGTTACTGCACTTTTGTGTGGGGAATTTTGAATAGTTAGAAACAACTATGCCACCGATTTTTGTAAAAAAAAAAAAAAAGGTGACTATTTAATAATATAATTAGTTTTAACTTACATACTTTGCACTTCACAAACCATCCCAATAATTAACTGATAGTTCAAACACATTTTTTAATTTTCCTGGTCATACAAAATTATCTGTATTTTCCAAGTTTTTCCAAACTAATTATTCATTTTCCTTCACAATTTTTTTAATACACGTGTATCATATATTCTAGGGCTATGATCATAATCTATTTTTTTCAGTGACAATAATTAACATAATTGTGTTTATCGAAAGACTTCAATATTCATTAAATATGATATTTAAAAGCAGATGTGATTGAAGTATTGCACAGTAATCATACTAAATCTCCCTTGAAAAAAATAAAAAAGAACCAACACACAACAGAAACACAATTATAAAATTTTCATGAAACACCATTTTACATATTTGACTGACAACAACAATGTGAGGGAGGAAGGACGTATAATATATTCCAATAAAACATGGCGTGGGTGGCGCAGGTTGGTCTAGAGCGATTTAACCAGACGTGGCAACGCGTTGGAATGACAGATTGCAGATTTGTCAGCACGCTGGACAACATCCATTACGTAAGTGACAGACCGACCGTCCGAGCGGTGGGTTAGTCGGGCACCCGTACAGAAACGCAAACATTGCGATACTAACTCATCAAATGGTTGAATGGGGGGAAAATAAATAATCTATTATTAAAATATAATATGAATGCATGATTTATACCTGGGTATTAAATTAAACAAAGATAAATTAAAGTGCTCTAAGTGAATTATATTACTGACATTGGTTGGTAAAGGGATTAAATTTAACACTAATTTAGTCTAGTTTTTAGATAATATAGTTATTGAGGTTTAATGGTGTACTACTTTTACGCAAATATGAGTATATTTACTTCAAATTCAACCTTCCTCATCCTTAAAATACTAGTGAAATTAAATGTTTATAATCAGTATTAGTATTTTATTTATTTAGCAGCGCGTCTTACTACCCGTTCGGTTTATACGCTTAAGTACTAACTACACTAATGGGTTAGGAATTGGGAAGGTTGAATTTAGAGGAAGTGAACCCATATTTGCGTGGAGGTAGAGTGGGAAACCATTTAGGAAAAACCACCCCCAGTTCACCCGACAGAGATTAGAACCTCGATCTCCCCGTGTTCGGTGGTCAAGCTCAACACGACTGGCGCTAGAGCTAACTACGCCACCGATGCGGGTCAGTATTAGTAGTAAGACTAAATTAAAAAATACTATTTCAAGATTATTTATTTATTGATCACCTATAAAAAGCATGTTTGTATATTCTTTAACTTAGTTTATGTGTGCACCACGTTATACTACCAATCAAGGCTAGCTGATCTTTTTTACACTAATAGATTAGATATGAGTAAGGTAGGGTTTTATAGGGAATGTAGATGCAGTTTCGTGTGGAAAAATGGAAAACCACTCAAGAAAAATACACTCTTGGAACACCCGGACATAATTTGAACGAAAACAGAAGTTCCAGTTGCTCGAAAACCAAACCTGACAAGGTTTACGCTTTAGTCCCGTGTCCACCAATACAAGTTTCAAAGTATAATCCAGTTGTTAGATTATTTCAAGTGTTGCACAATATAATCACTTTTTTTTTCACCAGGGTTGTTTGGCTAGACATTCCTGGTCTTTAACTGACAGTGACTGATATTTAAAAGAGTCGTCAGAGGTTGGGCCTTCATACAGGTGCGGTTACTTCATCCCAATGATATGTGATGATAATGATGATTATGTCGTGCAAGTTGTCTTAAACCTAGCTTCAGCATTAATAAACGGACCATGGCAAACATAGGAACGATTCCCCATCGGGAAAAAAATACCTATGGTACCACTTGGAATCAAGCCCTGGACCTCTACATTAGTAGCCAGGAATGCTGAACGCTAGACCAGGACACCAGTCTTCAACTACAAATGTAAATAATATAAAAACATAATATAGTCTATTTACGTAGGAGTGGAGGTAAGTGACTTCTAGAGAGAGATTCTTTATTACAAACATTGACTGAAAGTTACTTATATCAACCTATTTGGATATAATTATTATTTATTTAAAGTGACATCTTAACATAAGTATGGTCTGGTAGATCATACGGTTTGGTGAATGGACACATGGGAGTATATCTAGTATATTATATTAGCTGTAAATTACCTACACTCCACCACATATTGGATAAACCAATACACACCTTAATTATCTTTTTTGCAATACACTTAGGAAAAGAAAATTCGTATCTTACACACAAAATAAAATAGAAGCAACGTTTTAACTCAAAGGTTATTTAACAACAAACTTTTAGTGATACTAAACAAGGTAATAAACTTAGCTATAGAAAACAAACTGAGCTACATTGCTACTCAATTATATGTTCTAAATCCATCTCCCTTCCGAAAACTCACTATTCTGTATCGTGTATTGTTTGATTATCATAGGAAATCAGTTATTTGACAAATGTAAAAGCAATTATATCTACTTCAACGTATTCATACGTCAAGTCATGTGGTAAGAAGCGTGAAGCTGCCACTTTTGATGGATATTATCAATACCTATAAATTAACAACAATAATGTAGTAAAATGTTATCATTGTTGGTAGTAGAAAAATGTTTTTGTATTTTCTAAAACGGGCTTCCTATGAAAATTTGGTTAGATGTTGTACTAAGGATTCGTGACTTAGCTCTTCGACGTCTCTATTTTCTTTCAAAAACGTATTTTCTATCAGTTTAGTTTGTTCTGCATTGTGACAGCATAAAAGAGGTAAAAGAGGTAAAAGGCTAGTCGTAAACGTGTTTTACCATGGTAGTAGCAAAGCATGTTATATAACAAAAGATAGGAAGATTCACTTTGTTACTTTCTTCTCTCCAATATCACTACAATAATATACTCACACTTCACCCCCTGCGCTTTGCCACTACCGCTCTCAAACCACTGGGTGATCTGTTACACGTGATTTTTTTTTAAATTGAGTTTTATGTAAGGTCAATTACCTCCAATTGGAATAAAAATGATGTGGATAATATAATGAGAACCATCCCCTTTACGCCTTTATTTTAAGCGCATATTTTTAACATATTACGGAGTCTAACATCCAATCAGGCAGAAAGTCATGTGCTGATATGATTCAGTAATTAGTCAGTAAAAATGTATGTCCAATTTTAACATGTGTAAAATTAAAAGGTGTATTTTAATAATGATTCAAATAATACAGTTAATTATCTATAAGGGGTTTAACATGCTATTTTATGATTTTTGTATACCATCGGTATAGTAATTAATGTATGGGGTTGAAATTTTTATGATATTAATAAAATTAGTAATTATAATAATAATATACAAATTAACATTAATATGTTATAAAAAATTAATATACAGTAATTTTGAATATTTCGTTGAAATAATTATTGTGTTAATATTATTAGTATTTGTATCAATTTTATTAATATTATGAACATTTAATGTCTATTTATACTAAATTTGATCCCTATACATTAATTGCTTTAACATTGGTACGAAAAGAGCAAAAGTTGAAAGTTTTATCCAATATAATCCAGAAACGGTAAATATTTGAAATAATTGAATCACTATTTATAGATTATAATTACCATACACTTGTTAAAATTGTGCAATAAAATGTTGATGGTCAAATAACCATAAGATGCCAGACGTCACATCCTCTAACATTATCGTCCTTCAATTGAGACACTGTCCCATATAGCACGTAAATTACAGACTAATAATCTCGATGATAGTTGATGAGAGAATATACCAGATGTCTAATCAGTGGTTTCTCGGGTACTTCGTCCATTTCCTGATCACAATGGCAGTCGAGGACGTTTCGACTCCGTGGCCGAAAGGTGAAGCGCTCTAGTGGTTGAATACCGTAATGAGATGACCGGTCTCTTACCGATTGTGTTTGAAATTCTTTTAAGATGTATTGGGAAAGAAAGCTCATTTGTGAAAGGTTATTTGTATGATGATGTGTGAAAATATGTGAGTGATGTACATCTTGATTATAGTAACATTTCAAAGACCATATGAGGCTATATAGTGTAAATAATTGGGTTTGGTTATAAGGGAACTATCTTAAATGAATTTTATACAAAGTTAATTACCTTCAAGTGGAAAGAAGATCATGTAAAAAATTACATAAATTAAATACCTTTATCACCTTTATTTAATGCACATATTTTTACTTACTAAATTGTTTTGTTTATATATAAACAATTTACAATATTAATAAAAGTACTTTAACATTTTAATTTTAGAAATCATATAAGTAAATCAATACATTTCATACCTTTAATCGTATTCTCTATAAACCAGGGCTTTATTCTATAGTATAGTAAATAGAATATCTGTTTGTTAGAAACATGGTCCAAAACTAAATTCCAAGCACATACTCCCATCTAGACTAAGTTGGCCTTCAGTGTGTATTTCTGGGTGCTATTAGTTTAGATTTAATTGTAAAGGCTTAAAGTTTTACTTAATCTGGACATTAATATAGTGGCTAAAATATAAAAGATGGTTAACCTGGTCAATAAAATTTATTTTTTTAAATCTTTTTATGTTGAACAAACTATAAAATAGTATGTTTTATTTCAAATTGTTTTGAATACTTATATAATATTAACTTGCATATTATAGTGCTAAATTAGCCTAAGTTATTATTTAATATTATTCTTCCTTATTGGAAATGAGAATTCATTAAGATTAGTACAAAATTTAGCAAATTTGGTCACTATTAAATCAATCATAAAGTAGAAAGGGTCATAAAGACGAGCAAAGATAATATGAAATTCCAGTCAATTCCAAATGTGTGTATAAAGTTCACAAAACTCAATTTAAAATGTATTATTAAAGATGTGATAATATTTACAAATCTATGGTCAGAAGCTCACTTTTAAAACTTATGTTAGTCATATTAATTAACATTTCGCATAGAAAATAATAATATGTTTTGGTTTGAAATTTTATTCATAAGTTAATTACCAATCAAATTAACATCATAAAATAATTAGTTTATCTGATATGTTAAATGTTATTAAAAATTACTGTATTTCTTATTGATTTTTTCAACCTAACATAAGGCTGGCAATGACAAAGCAATCTTCAATAAGTTTTTTTTTAATTTATAGTTTTAACTGTGTATCAAAAAAGTATTATTTAAAAATAATTATGGTTTCACTCAGTACTCTTATCACCTAGGTCTTTATTTTATAATTATCTTTATATTATATCTTTAATGTTAGTATTTCCTTATTTAAACGCATATCTTGAGCAATTTCATCACTAACTATCACGTTTATATGGGTCATTCAGTATCAGGCAGTGTCAGACCTATTGGGTATACGTAATACATTAAAACTATTATCAGAGCAGTTTCTTACTACCCGTTCGGGCTATACGCACTTACGCTAATGTGCAATAGCAGGGTGATTGTGAGATGAAATGGAGGACCTACAGTTTAACGTGGGATCCGAACCACGGTGGAGGCCTGGAATTCCACACATGCACAATTTGTGATTAATACACGCCTTTTCAGAGGTAAAGGAAGGCTTTAGTAATCAGATAAATCTGTGCCGGGACTAAGGATTGAACCCCGAACTCCCAGCACAAAAGTCTGACACCTTATCCCTAAACCACCAGGTCACCTTTTAATAATACATTTTTAAAAATTAAGTTGAAAAAGTATATTTTCTCTTATACATATGAATATAATCACACACACATACACATGTCTCCGTTTGGAAAAAAAAAAAAGTATCCCTGTTAAACGTTATTACGTGAAAAAAATTGAGCTCTTTTATTTAAAATGTAAATCAATTTCTTAAAGAGCCCCTTATCTCCCTAGTACCACCAAAGTTTTTGAATGATCTCATGTGTGAGCTACGGCAACGCCTCAGTGTCATAAAGTTTAGAGAGGAGGATTAGGAGGGGTGTCAAATCAAGGAACATATAAGGTTCAGTAGGGTGAGAAAAAAAAAAATCCTTGCAAGCTCAGTCGGTCGAAGATAAGAGACCAGACCATCCGGCTGAACGGACGTGGCTCGAAGACATTCCAAAAGTACCTCTTGTTCGTCTGTGGAACTCTCCCCAATTCTCTCACCTCTTCTCCACCCCCCTGTCTTACCACCTCACACACACACACACACACACACACACACAAGAAAAACCATCCCGACAAATTGAAATGGTCGTTCTCTAGTTGGTGGAAGGTCACGCCTGACCTACGGGCGACTTGACCTCTTGAAACGTAGGAGACATGCCAAGGCAAACACTCCCTCCGCACCCCTCCTTGACATTGGCACACCCTGACTCTTCTTCAATTTTCTTGCGTCACTTCCATTTCTCTCTATCTCTCTCTCTCTCTCTCTTTGTATCTTTACTCCTATTACTTCCCTCTTTTCCTCTCTAAACAGTTCAATGAGAGAGAAAACTTCAAGAATGGTGGAAAGAAGAACCAAATCGACAATGCTGAAAGTTTCCTCGTGAAATTACATACATAAATGGAATAGTCAATTCAATACAAGGGGTGCGCTCTAGTATGAAGTTTCTAAACTAATTTTATATTCAATGTCTTATAAACATCAGAGTGTATTTGATTGTGTATTTATATGTGTTGTGTATTTATATATATACACACATTTAGTGTGACTGCCACTTATACTGATCAAGATTGTTGGGCTATCCACTTATTTATACAAATTGGGTTGAGAGGATTAAGTTAAAGCTAAAACATATTTTCAGCAATTACTTGGAGGAAACCACTAAACCATTAAAGAACATTTCAATACACTCCTTCAGAATTCAAACCCAGATCTTACAGCCCCCAACAAAGCATATTACTCTTACTTCCCTATCCGCGTGATCACCAATGCATTTTTAAGGACTTTGAAAGGGAACCTTAGTAATATTCTCTTATATAACACATAATTTAAAATATTTTTAGTTAATGTTTATAGATAGTTGAACGCAGATGTTTTTTAAATGATTTTATCTCCCAATGTGAATAGCGTTGAGGTTTATTTTAAGTGTCATCAAGGATTTTAAAGTCAACTTTTTTAATTGATTATTTAGGCTTGATTCATCTAAGGTTAAAACATCTTGAATAATAATTTTTATGAGAGAACCTTCACACAATAAATTTAAAAATATAAATAGAATCCAATAAAATACACAGAAACATATTTTGGGAAAATATTATGAACGTCTTCATCCTAATAAGTGTGTTTATTATACTCTAATTAAAATAAACAAATAATTAACAAAGTATTTTAATAAAATAACATCATTTAGTTATGAAAAACCTGCCTCGTTGGCATAGTTAGATAGCGCGCTAGTTTCGTGTTGAGTTAGACTCCCGAGGACGGGGATATCGAGGTTCGAATCTCGCTCGGGTGAACTGGGGTGGCTTTTCCTAAATGGTTTTCCACTCTTTCTCCACGCAAATGCCAGTTCCCTTCCTCTATATTTAACCTTACCAATGCCTAACCCACTAGCGCAATTAGCACTTAAGCGTATAACCCAAATGGGTAGTAGGACGTAGTGCTAAATAAATACATAAATAAATAGTACAGTTATGCTAAACATAACAGAATATTGTTTTGCACATTCAGACCATGGAGGCTGGCTTGATTTTTAAAGAATGATCAAACGTAGAGTGCAGCGAAGCCGTAAAGCAAATAAGGGAGACTTGTGTAAACAATAGATTTCCCATGACATATCCGTTTAATTGCTTGATTGTTTGCTTTCCTAAGTACACAGGCGCTTTTGGTACAATGGGTACTCTATTTTCCTTTAATGCTTTGTATTTATTAACCGTGTAACACAGCACACATCTAATGTGGTCTAATGTAAAGTTAGACGACCCCACTCAGAGTTGAACCTAAACCATTACACAAAGTGGGCACACACAAATTAACTGTAATATGTACAATGGCTAGAAAGCTGTGAGCAATTCACATTAAGTCACCTTAATTTGGAAATTACACTTTCGTTAAGGTGCGGTTGAATGATATGACAACCCGGTCTACATGTTTGTGTTACAGGAAATCGGCTTTCAGGGGAAGTAATTTGTATAAAATAGATTACCGTTAATGTGTAAGATTCAGTTATTTAATAAAATAGCTACGGTAGGTATTTCATAAACTACCTGAGTGGATCCATCAAAATATATAATAAATTCACATTTATACGCTAACTAGTAATGTACATGTAATAATTAGTTGTTCTGTAAGTTAACTGATGGCATGTAGTTAAAGTTTGAAATAAGTTTTATTATTCATATTTTTTGAATAACTGGATGTTAAATTACTGTCAGGCTACTTATACTTAAAATAGACATTTAAGAAGAAAAATCATAAAATAAGAGTCCTAGGTAGTAAAATAAATAACTATTAAATAATAATCTTTTTACCAAATTTCATCATTTTAGTAATACTTAATATGATATCTGCTAGAATGGAACATGGAATTTTATTGACGCAAGTTATGGAATGTTTGCTAGACTACTATGAGGCAAATTCAACTAAAACTAAACATGTCAAAACAACAAAATATGAAATGAAGTAATAGTATTGATAAAACAAGTATTTATAAAAATTAATTCTTTAAAATATCTTATAATTCTATTATTTAATCATCTATTACAACAAGGATTACTAGAATACCACATAGCATAGTAAATTATCCTTGAAGAAAATACACTTTTTGTTGTGAAGCTGTCTTTATGCATGGAATTTTTCAAAAATCCTCCAACAGAACCGGTACATTGAACTGTAGCAACAAACTGGAGCGATGTCTTGATATTCGGAACGTCTTTAATTGCAATTAATTGTTGTTTACACACACCAAACTGGGACCGAGAATACAGATGTTTCTTGTTTCCAACCGAAAAACTAAATCTGATATCTTCTATTTTTCCGTCAACTTCAGGTACTGGAATACGGACTCACGGATCCGTGAGCAACTTTGAAGCCTGAGATTTCGGATATTAATTTAATTTTATTAACTTGACCTTCCAAACATTCCTTAGCTTCTCGTCTTTCCTTCTCGATATTTAGACCTTCTGTACAATTTTATCTTCCACAAAGCAGTCTTACGAGCATTATAAGTGGACGAGTTGTTCACACTTCCAACAAAATAACGTCTCCTTGCAATCCTTTGAACAAAAGACACATATTTAAACACTTTCATTTGACGCGATTTCTTCAAACCAAAACTTCAGCATAAGGTTTAGTTAAAGTGCTTGATGCATGTACGTCTTTAGAAATAAGGTTTCTTGACAGTCCGATTCTAGGTGCACAGCCAAATATAGCCATGTAAGGGGACCTCTTGATACCAGAGTTAAGAGCTCTATTTTTCATAAACACAGTAAGTTTTAGCCTCTTCTTCCAGGAAGTGAATTGATTGTCTTGCATCCAAGCTGTCAACATGTTTTCTATGTCCTAGTTAGCCTTCTTGACTTTACCTTGGCACTGGCTATGTCTTGGCTCACCATGGACGATATTAAACTATGGCCAAGTTATTTTTCAGTCATATATAAGTTTACTATATAGTATTCTCTTCCATTGTCGGACTGAAGAATACATGAAGCGCCAAACAACAAGAATATATCAAGCAACCCTGCTACAACTTTCTTCTGATCTCTTTGTTTGAAGTGCTATCTTCTGATCTCTTTGTTTGAAGTGCTATGAACACAAAAATTGTAATAAGATTTTATTGGTAAATTAATATAGATTTATATTTTCCATTAGGTTAATATTGGAAATTTATAAGATATTATTGACTTCTTGAGCTCATATGTGAAAGTCACATTGGTTTAACGTCTATCTTTCACATTTTTCTCTTATGCTGACAAGGCTCACAAACACATTAAAAAAAAAACTTTGTCGTTTTGAGCAATATTTTTTACGACAGATAAAGTATTCTATCATACGGTCACTACCACTATGTTCAATATATAAATTCGTTTCATATAAAATATCAATCAATGCATTATTTGAACAATGAAATGAATCTGTCACTGAAAATACTAATGTTTCTTCTCCCTGAACGTCAAGGATATCAAAACGTTGAAGTAACCAATAGTAACATGGTACCTTCTTCTCAGCTATTTTAGATATCTTGACTTCTGCTATCAAACTTAACAATTTTTCAAGTCACGCTTTCTCAATAAAGATTCAAACCTTTCTTTCATTACGTCTATTTGGTTTCCATCACTCACAAAACTCATTGTCCAAGTCTACGAAATAACTGTCACACACTAAAGCACACTTGAGAATAAAATTCAGAAAAATTCAACATAATACAAGAATTCAAGTTAAAGTTTCTGCTAAAGGGATATGGAGCGCTTACAAAAAAAAAAAGGATACATCCAATTGCGACATCATCTGTGTAGAGACGTCTAATAACTGACTGGAACTGGAATGCGTAGGCCTACTGTAGAAAGCACTATGAATGAGTCACTAGACTGTCTCGTGGACAAAGAATGTCGAGAGCACTCTGTATGAATCAATAGACTGACTCGTGTACAAAGAATGTCGAGAGCACTCTGTATGAGTCATTAGACTGTCTCGTGTACAAAGAATGTGGAGAGCACTCTGTATGAGTCACTAGACTGTCTCGTGTACAAAGAATGTCGAGAGCACTCTGTATGAGTCACTAGACTGTCTCGTGTACAAAGAATGTGGAGAGCACTCTGTATGAGTCATTAGACTGTCTCGTGTACAAAGAATGTCGAGAGCACTCTGTATGAGTCACTAGACTGTCTCGTGTACAAAGAATGTGGAGAGCACTCTGTATGAGTCATTAGACTGTCTCGTGTACAAAGAATGTCGAGAGCACTCTGTATGAGTCACTAGACTGTCTCGTGTACAAAGAATGTGGAGAGCACTCTGTATGAGTCATTAGACTGTCTCGTGTACAAAGAATGTCGAGAGCACTCTGTATGAGTCACTAGACTGTCTCGTGTACAAAGAATGTGGAGAGCACTCTGTATGAGTCATTAGACTGTCTCGTGTACAAAGAATGTCGAGAGCACTCTGTATGAGTCACTAGACTGTCTCGTGTACAAAGAATGTGGAGAGCACTCTGTATGAGTCATTAGACTGTCTCGTGTACAAAGAATGTCGAGAGCACTCTGTATGAGTCACTAGACTGTCTCGTGTACAAAGAATGTGGAGAGCACTCTGTATGAGTCATTAGACTGTCTCGTGTACAAAGAATGTCGAGAGCACTCTGTATGAGTCACTAGACTGTCTCGTGTACAAAGAATGTGGAGAGCACTCTGTATGAGTCATTAGACTGTCTCGTGTACAAAGAATGTCGAGAGCACTCTGTATGAGTCACTAGACTGTCTCGTGTACAAAGAATGTGGAGAGCACTCTGTATGAGTCATTAGACTGTCTCGTGTACAAAGAATGTCGAGAGCATTCTGTATGAGTCATTAGACTGTCTCGTGTACAAAGAATGTCGAGAGCATTCTGTATGAGTCAATAAACTGACTCGTGCACAAAGAATGTGGAGAGCATTCTGTATGAGTCACTAGACTGACTCGTGCACAAAGAATGTCGAGAGCACTGTTTAAGATTCACTAGATTGACTCGTGGACAAATAATGTGGAAACTACTGTGTATGAGTCACTAGAATGACTCGTGGACAAATAATGTGGAAAGTACTGTGTATGAGTCACTAGAATGACTCGTGGACAAATAATGTGGAAAGTACTGTGTATGAGTCACTAGAATGACTCGTGGACAAATAATGTGGAAAGTACTGTGTATGAGTCACTAGAATGACTCGTGGACAAATAATGTGGAAAGTACTGTGTATGAATCACTAGAATGACTTGTGGACAAATAATGTGGAAAGTACTGTGTATGAGTCACTAGAATGACTCGTGGACAAATAATGTGGAAAGTACTGTGTATGAGTCACTAGAATGACTCGTGGACAAAGCCTCTTAGATAAGATAATCCATTGAAGACACTGCTATAACCGAACAAGTTTAACCATATCACATTCCAAACATTAAATTATGACTCAGTTCTCTGTTATCATGAACTAACAATTTATAAATAGTCTTGAAATAAAATGTTTTGGAATTTTGTATTACACCATGGTTACAAGATTGAAATAAATCTTCATTTTAAACCTTGGAAAACCATTTTGTATAACGACGATCAGTACACCCTACCGTGATTTGAACCTCGACCTTCCCATCATCGGTAGTCTAGTCTACTGCGAGAGTTGATTGTTAGACCATGAGGCCACTGAAGTGGGTCACATACAATTCTAATCACATTAAAGCAAATGGATAAAGTAAAAAAACAAAGTAAATCCCTATTTAAACAATCCATTTATCTTATAACAATGTATAACGGTACGGTGATCCTTGCAGAGGTTATATATTATCTTAAAATAGAGAAATTTACTAAAACCTCGTAAAATTTGTCTAAAATAAGAATATACATTGTTGCTTAAGTACTCCTCTAAAGAGCATAAATGAAATAATATGGGCTTACATTGTTGCAAAAACATTAAGAAAAGAGGAACATTTCAGTCCACCAAGGAGCAAAATCAATTTTAAATTGTATATAATTCATAAAATATCTTTTCTTATATCTCAGAGCCTATTTGTTATATAAAAATTATTATAATTTTTTTAACGGTACCACAACTTTTCAATGATAAGTTATTTATTATCTCAAATAGTTGCGGAGATATGATCAAAATTGTAAATTTCCGCTTATGTAAATTACCCTCAAAATCCTTTTCATGAGAACATTGTAAATGCCATTTTGGTTTGTGATATTAAACAGTGCCTAGATTTAAAATTTAGTCAAAGTTTAAGATATAATTTTGAAGGAGATTGATTTATTTTCTCTTTTTATCCCTCAGTAAACAACCTTTAAATTTAGGGTTAGTCTAATTCCAAACAGTCCTGAAGGAAACCTTAAAATAAAACACTAGATATCAAGTTTTAGCCCAATCAGTAAAATGGTTTCGGTTCTAGGCCGAGATACAGGCAGACACACAGACAGATGGCATCACGGAAACCACTTTTTCTGTTTCAGGGGGTCATGAAACGTCGAAATTTATTACAGTCTAGAGTTCAATTTTTTTTAGATCATCATACTTATCTCCCCACCAGAATGTTTGATTCAATGGTCAGAATAAATATTTGGCTGTTAATCCCATTTAACGGAGTTTTCTGCTATATGTATTTTGAAAGAGCGCCTTGTCTTATAAACATATCAATAAACCAAATTTAAAATCTCTTTCCATTAACTCTTGTGACATAAACTCTACCCGCTTTCCATAAAATGACTAGTCATTAAGGTGTTCAACGTGTTAATTACCCGCTTCGGTGGCCGCGTGGTCTAATGCGATACTCTCGTGTTGGACTGGACTGCCGAAGACGGAGAGATTGTGGTTCTATTCCGGTCGGGTGCACTGAGGGTGGTTTTAAAAAACTCTTCCATTCTCCCTTCAGGCAAATGCGGGTGTAACTCCTCTAAATCAACCTTCCTAATCCCTAACCCATAAGTGTAATTAGTACATAAGCGTATTAACCCGAAGGAAGGGTAAGACGCGGTGCTAATAATAACTTGCTGATTAGGTTTAGAGTGTTTGCTTTTTATAAGCTACTAATTGTAATACCCTGCTTTTAATGATTGTACGTGGTAGGTAACTGTAAAGTTAGTGCCTTTATTAAGCCCTCCGTTGCTCAAGGCCAAACCCAATTTTTAATTAACTAATAAAAATCTAATCAAAATTTTAAAATTCCTGCTTTAAGGTAAACATGATAATGCAAAGGGGCTAATCATTTCTCCCATTTCAAACCTCTGCGTGTGGTAGATACCATACAATACTCATGACAGATAAACAAACTCTTCATTTTATTAATATTGAATTGATTCAGAAACAATTTTTAATCTAAATTAAAAATCTGATGACATTTTTAAAATTCATATTTCAAGGTGCCTATTTTCGTTCATAGGAGCTATTAATTTTTAAAAGTTTTGGTCTTTGTGTTTAATAATTATTGGGTAATACTCATTTCAGACAAACGAACTATTAGTTTAGTTATATATATAACTATATGTGTTGTGGTATTTATAACAAATTGTAAATATGTGGTTTGTTTTGACATAATAGGCTACCCACATTGGTGGATACGTAGACTAAATGTCAAGGACCAATTTTCATATAGTTTATTATGGTGTGTGACAAAAATGATAAATAATCACCTATAAATAAACCACCCCTTAGATAGTTGTTCTAAGAAAAACCATTATTATTATAATAATCGTATGTAACACACTATAGGTATTAATTTTGAATTAAATAGTCATTATTTAAATTACCTAGAGTAGTTTTTTTTAGAAAACCAGCAACAATTATTATTATTCATCCTATAAAACACTTCACAAATACCCCTTAGTGAATGAAAGGATTTCAACTCAGTTTTCGAGATAAATTATGGTTTCAGAAAATGTTCCTAAATGAACTACCCAACGATTATATAGATATCACTAGATATCGATTATAAGCAGAATACTCAACCTGTAGCCAGTTTTATTTTAAAATGAATTTTTAAAAATAAGCATTCTAGTATACTTCTCTTAATTTGGGGGCTAGAACTATTAATTCAAAAACCTTCTTGAGATATTACCCTGTAACATCAAAAATCTTTTTCGATTTTGGCACCACCAACAACATAATTTTTGGGCCCATTCTTTTGGTAAAACTTCTATATCATAGTTTTGAGAGTAAAACTTTGTCATAGTTTGAATAATTTTCAATGAGAAATTAAAATAAGGGTTTCAAGAAGTGTTGGTTGGACTATACTGCTTAGATATCCCCGTTTAGCATTGAAGCCAGTATACTCTCCACTCCATTGCCTCCGGTATGTTTGAAACCATGGCTCACACGATCATGCTTGGGAATGGATCGTCTCACATGTAGCGCATGTTTATATGGTTTTAACCGTGAGTTATTAATTTATTCTAAAACGTTTTGTGCATATTAAATTTATTCCTTTTACTCCTGGGCTATACTTTAACGATTTTATGATTCCGCATTATGAACTTTTGATGTCCCTTTGAAAGTTAGTCAAACGGAATTGTATGAACTTGTCTGATTAAAAAAAATGAAATTGGGTTAAAAATAAAATCGGTATGTTATCTTAATACCGCACAGACTTTATCTCGCTTTTATCTTAAAAGAGACCTTTATTAAAAACGCGTAAAATTTGGAAATGAAATAGTCTATACATTTTTGTAGAAACAGTACACCAAAGACCATAAATAAAATAATATACACTGTTATTTATTCTATGGCATTAAAAACTAGGAGCACCGTTTGCAAAAATTGAGAAAATTGAAATATAACTGTCCAACAAAGAGCATGAGAATAAATTTCGTTTTCAAAGACCTGAATTAAATAGTGTGTATTTACTTATAGATCAGAAACTATTAGTTTTATAAAAACATATTTTAAGTACTAGATTTTATTTTAATAGTAATACAACTTTAAAATGATAGGATAGTTAGTATCTCAAATAATTACGGAGAAATGATGAAAATTGGAAAATTTCCCTTATGTGAATGCAACCTTAAAGTAATTTTCATGAGAAAATTAGAACTGCCATCTGGTTTGTAATAATAAACAGTGTTTAAATATAAAATTCAATCAAAATCTTTAGAGATCGTTAGAGCTAATTTCAAGGAAATCGATTTTTCTCTATTTGCCCTTCATTAAATTACCATTAAATTTAGGGCTAGACATCTAATATCAAAAAACTCTCGGGGGCGACCCTATGAAAACCCCAGATACCAAGTTATAGCCCAATCTGCAAAATAGTTTCGTCTAGTCCAAGGTACAGACAGACAGAAAGACAGACAGACAGACGGCATTGCGAAAACAAATTTTTATGTTTCATGGGGTCATGAAACGTTTTTATATATCAAAATCTCAAGATCGAATTTTTTGACGATCACATTACTTTCTCTTCGAAGTGTCAAGAGAAAGTAAAGCGTTAGTCGGAATATTGGAAACACCGAAAATATATAATTTTATTAGTATTATTTTATTAATAGCATTCGCTTCTTACTACCCGTTCGGGCTGTACGCACTTACGCTAATGTGTAATGGTAGGGTGATTGTGATATGAAATGGAGGATCTACAGTTTAACGTGGGATCCAAACCACGGTGGAGGACTGGAATTCCACACATTCACAATTTGTGATTAATATATATTAGTATTATAGTTTATAAGACACCATAAATCCCCAAAATATAAAAATCACATAACGTATTCGCTATGTCATTTGAGAATGTGTCATCATTAATAAAATGGCTGCTAATATAATTTTTATAATTGTATTAATTTTAAGTTCACTGAAACAAAATACTAAAATCTCCTTAAATAATTATACGACGTTGGGAACATTTTTATTAAATTCAGATTTTTTTCGCTTCAACGTGCCACCAAAATTGTGTCCACATACCACCCAGTGGCATGGGTGCCATAGATTTGCCATCCCTAGTCTAAGGCGTCAATCCTGCGATATATTGAACTGCTGATGATGAGGATATCAGGAATAGAATCTCTGTCGGTTGTATTGAGAGTGTTTTTTCCAAAATACTTGTTCACTTAATCTACAGGGAAATGCGGGTGTACTTCAAATAAATTATATTTATCTTGCTTGTCCCTAACGTAATTGGTACACATGCATATAGCCCTAAAGTGTGGTAATACACGATACTGAATAGTATCAATAAAAAACTTTGTTGTAGAAATTACTAATAAAAAAACATAAAATCCCTCGTCTCTAGTATCTTATTGAATGATGGGAGAGTTAAATATTAACTCAACCAGTTGTCGAGTAACAATGTTTCGAAGTAGGTAAATTAGTTTCTAAATTAATTAATCCTAACAATGGCAAATATAGATATACATAATATTAATATTCAAATTTCGGATAACTTACCGAATATCTATATGTGCTGTACAAAAAATAAAGGCATAATATAAAAATATATTACAATAATTTTTACTGCTATGTATAAATTACCCCCACAGGTTATATGATTAAAAAATTACAAGCTAACTTTACTTAGCCAATACTTTTACTACCACATACCTAGATCTGACGCCCAAATATTATTAAACTAGATTTCAGGACAAGGCCATATACGGGGTCGTTATCAGAAGATAAGCCTTTAATCACAACTATAAAAGTTAATTGATATACTTTAACGTATTCATAATCCAATTCATATGATTTACAACTCAAATATTCATCCATAGTATTAATAGATGTCTTTTGTTGGATTTAAAAATGATTAGTAAAAAATAATCAGTATCAATGGGGGTGCATAAAAAGGCGTCAGTCTCGTCTTGTTCACTAGTGATGAGATTTCGCTTAGAATCCTGGCCGATTGTATTAAGATGGTATTTCATAAATAGTTTTACAATCTTACACCAAGAAAATGATATCTCCAGGCGGCTATTGAGCATAATGTACGAATAAAATAATTTAGTAGCCTATTTTTAATATTATGAGCTAGGATAAGAAAAGAAAAAATCTAGATCCCCAAGTGCATTCTGAGTATGAGCCAATTTCATAGTCAGACTTAGAACACCTCAAGTGTGACGCTACACTAAATGCGGGATGACACCTAGCTAAACCAGAATAGAACGGGCCAGTTTCACAGTCAGACCTAGAACACTTAGAGTGTGGCGCTATACCAAATACAGGACGACACCTACCTAAACCAGAATAGAACGGGCCAGTTTCACAGTCAGACCTAGTACACCTAGAGTGTGGTGCTATACTAAATACAAGACGACACCTACCTAAACCAGAATAGAATGGGCCAGTTTCACAGTCAGACCTAGCACACCTAGAGTGTGGCGCTTTACTAAATACAAGACGACACCTACCAAGTCCAGAATGGAATGGGCCAGTTTCATAATCAGACCTAGAACACCTAGAGTGTGGTGCTATACTAAATACAAGACATCTACCTATTCCAGAATGGAATGGGCTAGTTTCACAGTCAGACCTAGCACACCTAGAGTGTGGCGCTATACTAAATACAAGACGACACTTACCTAGTCCAGAATGGAATGGGCCAGTTTCATAGTCAGACCTAGAACACCTATAGTGTGGCGCTATACTAAATACAAGACGACACCTACCTAGTCCAGAATGGAATGGGCCAGTTTCATAGTCAGACCTAGAACACCTAGAGTGTGGCGCTATACTAAATACAAGACGACACCTACCTAGTCCAGAATGGAATGGGCCAGTTTCATAGTCAGACCTAGAACACCTAGAGTGTAGCGCTATACTAAATACCAGACGACACCTACCTAAACCAGAATAGAACGGGCCAGTTTCATAGTCAGACTTAGAACACCTCGAGTGTGGCGCTATGCTAAATACAAAACACCTACCTATTCCAGAATGGAATGGGCCAGTTTCATAGTCAGACCTAGAACACCTAGAGTGTGGCGTTATACTAAATACAAGACACCTACTTATTCCAGAATGGATTGGGCCAGCTTCATAGTCAGATCTATCACATATAGAGTACTAATACCGGCACTACCGGCTCACTGAACTTCATTCCTTAGATCCCGGCCTACTTTATCAGAATAGATTCACTCACCACATGACTAAACTTGCCGGCACATCTGAAATTAATATTTGGGAGGGGAGGGTGAAATAAAAGGTGTGTCGATAGCAAAACCAAGTTAGTCCCGAACTTCATTCTATCGTGTCATGTCGTGTCGTCTTTGGCTGTGAGAGTGCGTGAATTTTGCCCTCCTATAAAGCGAGGTCGTTCGTTGTACACCAAGAGAATTAACATTCTCGACAAACCTCGAAGTCTGTCATGCAAATTATCCTCTCACTCAACAAGTGATTCTCATCGGACACTCAAATTCCTCGATGACAAACTTCCGCGACTAATCACGGCCCTAAAGGGACCAGAGTTTAAAGACGTCGTCAATCCCACAAGTTTCTGCGCAGGGTTGACTGTTTTTCGGGTCCGAGGGTGAATTGCAGATCAAGTCGTGGTTTATTTAGGTGGTGTTTATTCTTTCCGTCAACTTCACTACCAATGGGATAAGTTATGTGACATCCATTTGAATGTTCGAATAAGGCCTTTGATTAGTCAATCTAGAAAACAAATAGCCTCATAATTATTGTGTATTTTAAATAATATCATATTATTCAATATAACTAATTAAAAAGGACAACTATGTAAATTAAGTCTGTCTACAGATAGAGCCACCACTAGATACATATTAAAGTAAACTCGACATAGTTGTAAAATAATTCCAAGACATTTTACGTGCTCAATGCCATGAAAAACTGAGCTTCTAAGCATAGGGGCTCTTTTTGAACTATATTTAATTTAGTTAGATGGTTAGAACATTTTTAAGTTCAGATTAATATTTAATAATATTAATAAAATATTATCTTACAGAATATACTAGGAATTATTCACATATTATGTAAAGCCTACTCAACTAAAGGGATATTAATGGCTCAACATTAGGTCTATAGGTAGAAATTCGAAGAGTATTTTAAAAGAAATGCACCATTAATAATAAAAAGAAAAGAAAATATTAAAGAGGATTTTTCCCCCCAAGTGTCACATAGAGGTAAGAAACAAACTCTCAAACTTACGGGGGTTTCGCTGCGCTCCTTTTGCCAGCTTGAGTCCTTCAACACTGGGCTTCGTTAGTGTCACTGCTGGGAGATGATAGAACTAACCGTAGCGATCCTAGTGTTGATGGACTCAAGTTGCCAAAAGGAGCGCAACCATTTTAACCTGGAGGTTGAGTGTCTGGGCATATTATTTGTTTGTGCTCAAGGCGCACTCCACCATTTCGTAATATATTTAATTGTTATGATATTACAGATACATCTCAGTGTTACAGGAATGAGTACTCTTACCTGATTGGCTGAAATAAGCACATGTTAATAATTATTATAATAGTTGTTTTGATGGGTTTTTTTGTTTACTATGTATGAATATCCAATAAAATTAAGCTAATACATAATAAGAGTGTTTTATACAAAATATTCGAGATAAAGTTAATTATCAAAGAAGTTTAAATGGGAAATAGTCACATATTTGACGTTTTATTAAAACTATAATGATTAGGGTCTAGTTTTTAAGTTGGCTCATGGCAATTTTGGCTTTTTTCCAAAAGCAAAAATGTTTTCTTCTCCGACTACTTTTGATCTTAAATTTAACGTTATCATTGTATTTATGTTTTAAGGATAATTTGTTTGATTTCTAAAACTTATAATTCATAGTTCTTGAACAAATACTATTAAAAACCTTCTAAGATATTTTAGTGGTTAAATAAACCTCTTTTGCATTTGGATTGAAATTTTTATCCCAAAGGACCACATTTTTCAAAAAATCTGTTAAATTTTGTATGCAACAATGCAAACATTGTGGAGGGTCATTTGGTTTTTTTTTTATAAGTACAATTTGTTGGTTTCAGAAAGCATTATATTTTTCTAAATATATAAAATGGTAAAAATAATTCAAATGAAGTAGACGCAGTATAATAGTTATAGGATCAGCATGTTTAATCATCATAACAGAAAAAGTCAAATGATTTATCAATATCCCTCCACTCTAGTGCAGGTAACTTTTCTTCTAATTTCTACCTTCATAATCTCTACAACATTGGTGTAACTAAATTTGTATAAGACGGATAGGCAATAAAAAGCATTGTAATATAAAAGATTATTTAAATGGAGTAGAAACTATTATTCCAAGATCATTTTGGATTAATTCCATTAAAATGTTTTTATAGGGGCTAAAACCGAGTTGAATCTAGTGGGTTTTAACATTAATGAGTGTATATGTCCAACAATAGGAGAACAAATAGGGGATGATTAAAATACAAATGCCAAGAGAGTTCATGGGTTGACACCCTTATTAATTTACATAATTTGACTAAAAAAGATTAATTATAAGATCCTATACCAGTTACCTTTCATTCCTTTGGAACTTGTGTCTTAGTGATTAATCAAAATTTGTGGATTTTTGAGCATTTAAAAGTGGGAAATATAAAATATAAAATATAATACTATTTATATGTCTGTGTGTACAGTGCCACAGAAAAGAGATTTGTTTGATTCCACTTAAACACCAAAATCGTGTTACTGTTAGAGGTTTTGTCACTATTTAACCAAAGCGCAACATCTGAATGATAATATCACGTTATATATATATATATATATATAATCAATTCATCAACTAAGGGGAAGTGAATAAAATATATTTCACCTGTGCCATAAAACTGTTCCCTTAAACTATTTACCACTTTACGGTTAAACGGATGCTTCTTGTAGGTTTCACCTCTTAAAAGAAGCGTTCTCCTACCAAAGACACCTCGACTGTGATGCAAATTCCAAGTCTGTTTCATCCCTTACACTCCAAAATGGGATTTGCGTTCGAACACCCCTCCAAGATTGAGGGTAAGAGGAACTTTGACAATGCGGACGAGAGTCTAAGAAGAAGGAAGGAAGGAAGGAAGGCGATGTATGATGTCTAAGAGGAGTGAGACAGAAGTGGAACACGCGATCATCCAATGCATTATTAACTACAGTGGCTGTCAAAGGAACAAGGCGAGGTGGTACACCTTCCGTGAAGGTGGTGATTGCTGAGCAGAGGTAGTAAGCAGCTTTAAGGTGTTTATAGAGTCAATCTATGGAACATCATAATTATATATAGTTCACAGCGACACTCCATAGCACTCTATGTTTAGAAATTGGTTTCATGCATAAGTATCTTCTTTAATTATATTTTTCACTAAAAAAGATAAATATGAAAGATTGCTTCACTTTTGAACCATTTGACATATTTCAAACAAGAATTATTCATTCATAAATATACTATAGGAAATATTAATTTTAATTACGTGGCACATTCTTAGGAAAAAATTATATTTTTCACTAAAAAAGCTAAATATGAAAGATTGCTTCTCTTTTGAACCATTTGACATATTTCAAACAAGAATTATTCATTCATAAATATACTATAGGAAATATTAATTTTAATTATGTGGCACATTCTTAGGAGAAAATTTCTTCTGCATAACGTCATAGAAGGCAAGTTAAAAGGAAATTGTAATTTAGTAGGAATGGTGATTCAAATATTAAATGAAATGAAGGAAAGAAGAAAATTGCAGGAGACTAAGGAGAAGGCAGAGGACAGGGCGCATTAGTAGTCTAAGTTCACTGACAAAAGGAATGGACCCGTTTTAAGAAAAAACACCTAATAATAATAATAATAATAATGCATTTATCTGAGTCTTCAATTGTACAATCATAACACTAAGCCTCACCTTAGCTGAAGAAAAGTAATCTTTATTGCTAATCAACTTTCACCAATGTGCGTTGATAAAATGAGTTTGACTGAGCACATTTAAAACCAAATAAAAATGTATACTGAATTTTCTAAAATAAACTTTATACATATTATACATATTAGATTTGGCATCGATCAAACTTTATCTTTAAGACAAACTAAATAGGTTTACCATGTGAACACAATTAAGATCACAAATATCAATAAACTGGGCCTCATATTATCAAAATAGACCTTAATCGAAGTTCATCCTTATTGGACAACACAAAGTAGAATTTTTATAGAAAATGTAATTAATACCTAACACCACGTCTCACTAACCGTTCGGATTATATGCTCAAGTACTAATTATGCTAATTGGTTAGGAATTTGTAAGTTTTAATATAGAGGAAGTGAACCTGCATTTTCGTGGAGCAAGAGTGGAAAACCATTTAGGAAAAATCAACCCCAGTTCACTCAGGCTAGATTCGAAACTCTAACCCCCAGTCCTCACTAACCTAGATCAACATGAAACTAGCGCGTTAGCTAGTTTCGCCACTGAGGCGGGTTAAAAAATAGTTATAGAATAAAAAATAAGCAATTAAAGTGCTGTATACATTTGGTTTTGCCAAGTATTATCTTCTATTAACATTCACATGAACTTAGGGAGAGGAACCATTGTGTTAATATGAGCTATACCAGAATGTAATAAAACTTTATCTTACAAGATCAGTCAGTATAATAAATTTATTTTACACATCCCTGACTATCTTATGATACTGTAGTACAGTAGCTTTTATTTGGATTACTTCACTTAAAAGTTTGTGGATTAGTAATCAGTAGAAGAATCAGGGCCCCGGTTGCAGAGAGTCAACTAACTAAAAGTTATCTTAGATTTAAGAGTCAGTCACTTTTTATGATCCCAACAGTACAACTATGAATTAAGTTCGCAAAGTGATTATGACTTTTGCACTGATACCCAAAAAAGAGTCAAATTCTCCTTGTCAATTACAGATCATGTACATCTACATCCAAGGTAATTAGCCTATCACTCAAGTGATAAGGAACTAACCGCATTACAAATTCACACAATTTCAGTCTTGCTGAAAATGAAATCAGTAAATTTTAGCTCATTACTATCAACTGAGCTGGGGTGTCACACAGTTTGAAATTAGTTAAATAAAGCCTAAATTGGTATGATGCGGCTGCCTACTTTTTACAAATGTATATTATTATTATTACTGTTATGAGGTGTTCTGTCTTACAACAGGTCAATTCCTTGTGAACTATCAGTGAACTTAGACCACCAATGTTCCCTATCCTCTGATTCTTCTTCATCTCCCAGTATTTTATTCTTCCCTTCAAGTCATCCAATATTTGAATCCTCCTTCTTCCTAAGCTCCTCTCTCCATCAACCTTTCCTTCCATGACGTCGTGCAGAAGAAAGTTATTTCAAAGGATGTGTCAGATCCAATTTGTTTTGTACTGAAGAATCACATTCAAAATGGTTCTCTTATCACCCTATTCTTCTTAGGCCTTCTTCATTTGCTACCCTGTCTGTCCAACTGATTTTCTCAAGTCTTTTCCAGTACAACATTTCTAAGTTATCCAAGTATTTATTTTCCATCTTCCTAAGAATCCAAGTTTCTCCCCTATACAGTGCAATGTTCCAAAAGTAGCATTTCATCAGCTTATTTTTTTACAATTACATTATAATAATAGAGGGGAGGTGTATTTATAACTAAAAATGACTATCTCAGAGAAGAAATTCAAATAAAAACCTTTCTTTTATCCTTATCTTATTACATAATCAAACCTGAGGAAATGGAAGGAAAGGACTCGATATCAATTTTAATCTAATGTAAAGGACTTTAAAAAATATATTTATACACTATTAGGAAACTGATTAAAGTTAGACACACATAAAAAAGTGAATAAATTTTAGTCTTCATCAGGGTTGAGTAACAAGTTTTTAGACATTGATAAAGTAAAAATTTAGTATTTTATTATTAAAAATACTACGAAGTGAAAGTTTTTACTTATTTTTAAATAACTCATTGCTGGTATCAATGACTTTTTTAATTTAAAAGTTCTGCTTGCACATTAAATATGTGCGTTGTAGCACCAAGTTTTACCAAACCTTTGAGATGTATTTATATTTACACTGTTGGGATAGAAATGAATGGACATTTTATGCAAAGTACCCATATTTGCATGGAAAAGTATTAGGACACCATAAAAATACTTATTTGGCTCAGCGTGGACTCGAAACTTGATCTCCTTATCACTGGTAGTACATTCTATTGTGAGAATGACATATTAGATTAGGCTAACCACTAGACGATTATATAACATATTCGTAAAAGGTTTCATATATATATATATATATATGAAACCTTTTACGAATATGTTATAT
>CABFWB010000325.1:328555-341668 GCA_902151455.1 Timema bartmani | reverse complement strand
CCATACCATCTCAGTCTTGCTTCCTCTACTATCTCATGTACTCCAACATCCTCATTACATGCCCATACTATCTCAGCCTTACTTCCTCTACTATCTCATGCACTCCCTGTACCCCCACTTTTTCCCGGATAACTTTATTCTCCTCGTAACAGCTAACATGCTCCTCACAAACTTCATTCCCATGGCCTCCACTCTCCTAATTTCTCTTTCCCTGCTGTTCTCTTTTCATTAAATCCTCTCTGCCTCCACCTTTCACCTCAATCACACTTAAAAGATATTTTACGTTTTGTATTTTTCTCAACTCTATTCCACCCAAATTAATAACTTTACTTGGCCTTACCCTCTTCCTTGTCATTACCATCACTTCACACTTCTCTATGTTAAATATAATTTAACACATTTTAACTTCATCATTCAATTTCTGTAGTGGTTCCTGCTATTTTATTCATAACTATTTCCATTTCCAGTACAAAGAGTAATGTGAAAGGGAGCTCTCTTTTTTCACTTCATTTATTATTTGGAACCACTCTCTCCTCTTACCTTCCATCCAAACATTCTTTATTACTCTCATTACAACTCCTCTTTCCACTTCAGTTTCCTCCATCACTTTCTAAGATTTATTTCTATCCTCGCTATCATAAAAATATTGTATATAGGTCATGATTTACTATACTAAATTATGATGCACTATTATGGATTAGAAAGGTTTTGAGTAAATATTTAATATTCCTTCCAAAAAACCCCAAAGTATTGTTATACTAGAATATTAAAACAAATAAAAATATTAGGTTTTAAGATAATTTAGAATCTCTAGAAGTTATTAGAACACAATTAATATTAAAGCAAAAACTTAATAAATATAATATATTATTGAGGCATTTATTATTACTATTGAACACATCTAAAACTGCGCAACAATTTAGTTCTCTATTAGGGATTAGTGAATTATCTTTAATTTGAATTTATAAATTTAAATCGGCTTCTAAAGTATAAATAAATTAGTTTAAAACAAAATCATACTCTGTGGGCGATTTTACTTCAAAAATATTCCTCTGATTTTAAATGTACAGCCAATCAATTCAAATATATGATGTTGTTGGTTTTGTTATATAACTCTTGATTGATTTGATTTTTTTTCCACTTTTGTCAATATATAAAATCGTTTTATGTAATTTGAAGCCGATTTAGCTATAGATGTTATGTCAAAAATTAATCTATTGCGTGGTATCATAATATTTATTTTTTGGTCAATTGGATCCTCTTAAAACCACCATTATATTTAATTTAGAAATTTATACTCAAATTGGGCCGTTAAAAAAGAAACTTTTATACAAATATAATTATTTATTATAAAAGAATATACAAGAAGAATCAACCAACAAGAGTGCCAATTTTTTTTTCCCCAGTCTTTATTGTTGTCAATTTAAAGGACTAAGCTAGAGTGAAAATATTGTTTGCTTGATTTGTACTTGGACAAATATAAAATATTGAATGGATTTGTTTAAAATTGGATTTAGTTGCTCAATTGTTTTTCTTAAATAATTATTAATAATATAATATTCAACACTTAGTGCATGGACAGAATCATTTCAACTCTGCCATCAAAATATATTATAATTTGTTGATACACTTGAAATTTAATTTTAAAATGATTTTCAATGTTTTACTAAAGCATAGACTATATTAGACTCTTTCGTTTGAAAAATAGCTTTTTAAACTAAAAGTAATTATTTATTTTACTTAATATCAGATTGAAAGAAGCTTATTTATATTGTTATAATTTACAAATATTTAAATAAACAAAAATGTTTGTAAACATTTAAATACTCAGAAATGTGTTTGAGCCTACAGAATAGAGTCGGATGGGAGAGCGGATTCCTATATTTAGCTTTGAAAAAAACTTAACCTTAACAAACCAACTTTTGTAAGCTAGCCTAACATAGCTTATCCCTCTATAACATAACCTAAGCTGACCTAACATAACATAACCTTACATATTGGAATTAAAATGCTTGGTGGTAAAATAAGAATAGCTTACCAAAATAAAATTTTCTTTTCCTTTTTAGCATCACGTCTTATTACCCATTTGGGCTATAAGCTTGACACATTTAACTAATTAAAATCATAATTATGATTGTCTTAACTAAAATATATTGATAAATGCTGGAATTCACACATGATACTGAAATAGAATTGTAAATATTTTAAAAGATATTTTCGAATTTTATCACCAAATACTGGCAATTTTAGGATTTACCAGTAAATTCTAAGGTTTACTTGTCTTCGATCATTTACGATATCATACATACATAATATACACACATATACATATATAAAATTAAACAAACATCTTGGGACATAGTTAAAGTAACACAAATATAAACATATACACGTAAATATAAATACATATATATACACATTATTTATATGTATGTACATATGTATGTATAAATATATACATCCAAATGTGTGTTACTATATGTTTGGTCAAATATTTCAGTGGAACATATCTTACATTTTAAATCTAAGATTATTTTATCCTATCTATGTGCATTGTGCATGATAAATATGAACACATACATTCAAAATATGTGTAGCAAACGCCAATTACTATTTTAGCAATTGGCTCTAACCACGTTCTTATATTAACTTTCATTTGTTCTTGAGGCTATGTGTACAGTCAACAAAATGTTTAAACAATTTTTTGTCATTACATTGTGTTCATTAAGTTTGAATGTAAGTATGTAAACGGGCAATGATACAAATAAACTGTGTTTCATCAGTTGAAAAGAGTTGTGGAGCGCCACAACATTGCGACAACTTATTTGTCTTACGACTTGGATGCACCTAGTGCAAACAAATAGAACTGTGTAAACCGGCAACAATTCTGTCGTTGATCACCAGACTGTACTTGGACCAGCCCATTACTTCAGTCTAGTTTTGGAACAAATATTGCATACAGTGCCTATCTATCGTTTGATCGTGCTTCTTCTCCAATTGGTTTCCTGCTGAGAAATTGATTGTCCAACTAGAACCAAAATTTCACCAAAACTGGAAACACCCATTCTATAGTAGGAAAAAACTTACCGGAATAATTGCTACAACGCTCAAAACATGGATAAAACATTCCAAGTGAAAGTATTTTACTGTGAATGGGTTGTACCTAAAATTGACGTTCTAGTCGTCGTAGTTTTATATTGCAGGCTACAAGAGCAAAAATAGCACCTACTTCTTCTACGTCCATTAAGATAATATATGCAATACAAACTTATGGAACTTTTGATTTTCCTGGCAACAAATATGTTCCCTGTGAACACACACACCAACGACGCGACTGTTGCATCGTTCATCTGTTGCTGTGCAGTTGCTAGACAGAAAGGTAGGGACTAACTAGTGTTTAGGCAATTTGTTGTCTGTATACACATGGCCTGAAGGGTGAATTACAAAATGACGTCATAGTTATTATTTATTTCTTAAAGTACACTTTAATCTCAAACCAAAACAGTATCGTTAAGTTCCTTCCAAATCATCACTTTCATCATGTTTAAGTGTTTTTTTAATATAAAAAATTATAGCTTACCTAAATCAACAGTTATGAAAGTTTTTTATTCTGTACAATCCTTAGGATTTTATTTTAAGTAATACATATGGCACTTGTTAAAGGAAGTTTAACTCAGAAGCTTTTAACCAAGCGTGTCCTGGGTTGAATTCCCGTGTTTGTGCCACTCTTTTCTGTGTATTTAAATTAATACCTGTGAACGACAGAATATTTTTTTAAAATGATAATGGTGTTGGACGACGGTTTTTGATTAGGTTTTATTTATTTAAAAAAAATTAGATATAAATCAGTAGTTGATATGACAAATGCACCTAAAAATAACTGGATGGTCGTCATATGTTCTGGTGATATGTGAAAACTTGTAAATTCCCAATTATAAAACCATTTTTTTTTATCTTTCAACTACGTTTATATTCATTAAGAAATTTTAATATCTATCATAAGCAATATATATATATATATATATATATAACCTGTAAAGGGGGTAGGACATGGTGATAAATATATATATTAATATGATGTATTATATGAACATATAATATATACATTATATACATGTATATATATAAAATGAGATTTATTGTTTTCCACATGGCTACGGAGTGATACTCACTTACTAAATGAGATTAGGAACCAGAATGTTCATTGCCAAACTTACTAAAGTACTACACCTCTCATTTTCTTGAACTAGCTATATCCAGTCCAAATCATTACACTTTATCTCTATCTTGAAATAGTTATATCCAGTCCAACTCATTACACTTTATCTCTATCTTGAAATATTTTAACCCAGTCCAACTCATTACACTTTATCTCTATCTTGAAATAGTTTTATCCAGTCCAACTCATTACACCCTATCCCTAACTTGAGCTAGTTATATCTAGTCCCCTTCACTACACCATATCCCTATCTTGGAGCTAGTTGTATCTAGTTCCCTTCATTACACCCTATCCCTCCCTATCTTTAGCTAGTTCTATCCAGTCCACCTCATTACACATTATTTCGCTAAGATCTATCATAATTATTTATACACCCAGCTGCGTCTAGATCTTCTCAATGGTCTGTTCCCATTGGGTTTGTCAGTCAGTATCCTGAACAAGGTTCTAGAATCTCCCAATCGCACCGCATGTCCTGCCCACTTTAATCTTCGAGACTTGAATATCCTAATAATATCTTGTGATGAGTGTAGTGTATGTAATATAATTATGCTACCTCCTCCACTTCCCAGTATCCTCATACATGTTTGAACTAAATTTATTCCTAAGCACCTTTTTTAGAAAACTCTAAATTTGTTCTCGTCATCTAAGGTAAGAGACCACATTTCACACCCATAGAGAATTTTACATCTCTTGAAAGCAGATTATGTGTTATTTATCAAATGGATTGATTAAATGATTTCTAATAAACTGGGTTTTAAGTATATACAATGTGAAAATAATGAAGTAATATGTAACAGCAATTTTTAAATGGGATCTTAAAACAATCAATATTTTATTTTTATATAAATTCTATTAAATTACTTAAAATATATCTGTTCTAATATTTAAACATCTTAGTAGTATCAATACGAATCATTTGTTGAAGAAACCTTTAACATTGAACTATTAATCATGTTTAAATACGTTATTTCTCTTATAGCTAGCCAAATTTAAGAACAATTAGCATACATATCCTCTAGTGAATGTATTACTTACTTTTAAATAACTATAGTAATACTTACATATACTTGTTTAATTATATTTGACGTTTTAATTGAGTTGTTTTGATTACCTTTGTTTATACCTTTCTCTTATTTACTAGTATCAATAGGAAACTACAATGTATATTAAGATCATTTGTTTTTATTAACACATAGGAACTTTTTGTTGTGATCCAAATTCATTCTGGAGCTCATTTGGAGGGTAAAGTTAAAAATTATATTTTACTGTTAAATAAGTTTCATATTTTCGATTAATTACTAAGAGTGAAGAGTAAATATTCATTAGTCTCCAGATATAGTTTTGTTGAAGTTATTAGTAAAAAGGCCGGATATCTAAAATATTGTTTGATTCATTGTTTTTTTATTGGAATCGATGCGGGATTGTCAAGCGGTGAGATGATGCCAATATATTGTTTCTTCTGCCAGTCTCTACGCTATATTTGCTAATCATGTTGATAAATTACATTTTTCACCTATATCATTTTTACTATTGAGGTGATATAAACAAATTTTACATCAAATCTCCGAATATTAAGTTCTAAATAAAACTTTAAACTCTTATTAAAAAAACCTTGATTTTATTTCATTGTTCTTGAATATGGATATAAAAATATATAAATTCAATGTTATTTTTGTTTTGTTACATTAAATTAAAAAAATAAAATAATCTGTTAAAGTAGCTAAACTATTGTGAAGTAAATAATATAAATTAAAATCTGATGTTTTGTTCCATACATTACATATTATAAAATATAATAACCAAGCCTGCAGTTTTTACAGCATGATACAGGTAGGGTTGAGTGATTTATTTGTTTAAATTACATTACATTTGATTTTTTCACTGCTTCACAGCTTCTATTTTATTATTGTACTCTGTTTCTTTTATAGCATCATAAGTGTGGATTAGAACCAAGTAGTTAGGTAGGTCCTAGTTTCACGGCCGTGCCGTGTTAGCAGCCACCGTGTTAGTTGCCACCCTGCAGAAAAACGTGTTAGTAGCCACCCTGTGGTGGCTAGGAAGAGAATGTGTACTATCTACATGTTTTCGTGTGGCTAGGAAGAGAATGTGTACTATTTACATGTTTTCGTGTGGCTAGGAAGAGAATGTGTACTATTTACATGTTTTCGTGTGGCTAGGAAGAAAGTGTGTACTATTTACATGTTTTAGTGTGGCTAGGAAGAGAATGTGTACTATTTACATGTTTTCGTGTGGCTAAGAAGAGAATGTGTACTATTTACATGTTTTCGTGTTAGACACGGTGGGTTTGACAAGACACCAACCTTCACCTGTTCAATCTGTCTTTGACTGTGCTTGTGAGTTGTGATTTGTGTTGTGATGATGGAAGAAATCCAGACGTGTAAGTGCAAGCCTTCACTTATCCTCGATGGGTATAGATATCGCTTACACCGAACTACAAGGGAGAACAGTTGGCATTGGAGATGCACTAAGCAGAGATCAGAGATGTAAAAATTAATTGTCTTTATAATGAAGTGTGAAATAATTTGCAAGTTTTTTATTATTTCGGATAAACATAAACTTTTGAGCTTTTCAAAATGGTCGAAGTTAAAATTGTGTGTTGTAAAAATATTTAATATACTTCCTTTATTTTATTATTCTTTGCTTAGTTAGGTTAAATTTTACAGATGCTCGGGTCGACTGAAAACTACTTCAGAGTTTTGGAATTGGCGCCTCATCAGTGTAGACCCAACGTTGCTGAAGTTGAAGTTGAAAAAACGAAGTTCATTTGTAGGAAAAGGGTCAGAGAAGATACTACAGCTTCTGTTAGTCAAATTTATAAACAAGAATTCAGTAAAATACTTAACCAAGGATTTGAAATTGTAGCAGAAGTTAAAACCTACACCAACATGAAAGGTTTGCAATGTAAAATGAGAAGAGAGGCCTTAGGCACAGCACAAAATCCGAAAACCAGCAGGGAAATTGAGCTCAATGAAGATCTCTTGACTATGTTTGATAAATCTAGTCTTCTTCTATTCGATGAGATTTATGGTGGGAAAAGGGCTCTCGGCTTTAGTAGCGCAGAAGGGAAGAATATTTAAAAATCAAATGAAGAATTCTTCTTGGACGGCACCTTCAAAAGCTGTCTGCAGTTTAAGCAGGTTTTCACAATTCATGCTGACATCGGGAGCTCCGACGAGGTAACAAATGTGTTGCCAGTAGCATATCTACTTCTAGGAGATAAAACCAAATCAACATACGTCAAAGTGTTTTCTACCATGAAAAGATTGGGCTGGTCTCCAAAAAAGATAAAAATAGATTTTGAAGCAGCATTACAAGAAGCATTGGATGACGTTCACCCCGAAGCTGACTTGTCAGGATGCATATACCATTTTAACCAATGTTTGTGGAGGCAGATACAAAGCTTGGGTATGGCAGCAGAATACAAGGACGATGAACAAATCAGAAACGTATGTAGATGGTGTGCATCTTTGGCGTACCTCCGAGTTGAAAAGGTTGACGACGCATGGCTCATTATAATGGAAAACTTTCCCGTGATTGAAAAATTGCAATCGTTCCTGGATTACTTTACTGATCAATGGATGGATAACCCATCAATACCAAAAAGTATTTGGAACGCATTTGACCAAAAACATAGAACAAATAACCCGGTGGAAGGCTGGAATTCAAAATTAAATAAGTTTATCTCCATTACGCTACCCAATGTTTATTTTTTTGTGCAAAAAATAAAACAAGACGCAGAAGAAATGGCAACAAAACTGATAACTGCGGATATCGGTCTTCCAGCAGAAAAAGAAAGAAAGAGTATGCTGACTTGGACAAAAAAATTAAAAAGTGTATAGAGAAATATTTAGAACAAGACCTTTTCAAATGCCTTCGTCTGCTAGCCTATGTAGCGAAATTTGAATAAAAGAGAAGACATCAAAACATGTAAATAATACACATTCTCTTCCCAGCCACTACAGGGTGGCTACTTACACGTTATCGACACGGCTAGCAAAAATCTGTGATGCGCGTAGTTAAAAAGGAATGGATTTTAGATACCCCAGGAGTCCTTAGGAGTAGCTTGTATCACTGTTGAATAAGTGACAGGATAGTTATATTTCTATAACATATATAGTTTAAATCTACTGAAATACATCAAGGATATTGATTTAAGTAATTGATACCCAAAAAATTAAACATACATCATCATCTGTTTTTTTATTTCATATTCATAGTATACTTAATCATTTTATTTATAAAAATATTCACAACCATTGACTAATATTCATGAACAGTTGTGATTATTATGTGAAGAAATTAAACTCTATATTTCTCTTGGAGAGATATATTATTTAATTATTTGGATAAAAAAAGGTTTTTTGAGGTAAACACTGCCAAGATACTGCTGGCAATAATTCCTACCATCCCTCCTTAAGAATAAAACACTCCTAGTATGCAGGTTCATGATTCGAGCCACGAAAGAAACATCTCCGGCAAACAGAACTAAAGGAAATGGTTCAAACCCAGCTGGAGTAAACGGATTTTTTTTTGAGCGATAAACATACGTAGCACAAATTACTTCTGAGGGGAAGTAAAGCTGTCAGTCCCATGTCCATTGTGGCATGTAAATGAACCCTGGAAGTTATGTGAATATACCTTTCCCGGCAAAATTGGTAGGATCTTTCACTCTCGTTGATAGAAACTCTCGTGTGGTGAAATAATCAGTTGGTTAAGAAAGTGCATGTTAAATACCTCAAATAGATAAAAAATAAAAATATAAAATTAGAGGAGCCTGAAATTTACCCCGCGTGTACATCAATGTAGGTAGATATATATTATTGCTATTTATTAAATATAATATACCAGGACTCAACTGTTATATATATAAGGTTAATATACATAATCACCGGGTGTAATGTATAGTGAGCAACGGTTCTGGTGAATGTGATAAATATTTCAAATGGTTGTCAAACTATTCACATTAGCATGTTATTATATATAAATATAACCAGTACCCTATGATTAAAGTGCTAAATCTCACGTTCGTGCAAGTTTGAACCTGAGTCATACATGGTCTGTTGTACTTATAAATTGAGGTCCATCTTTCATTGAGTGCGGATGTCTGGTGCTATATTGATATGTAATCGGTTCGTTTATCTAACCGAACATAACCTAACCTAGCCTAGACTAACCTAGCCTAGCCTAGCCTAACCTAACCTTCAGAATATAATAATTTATCTCTTCAACCAAACAGGTTTTGCTGTTGTGTAAAATAACCGGTTAAAATAATTAATATCATGTATTTAATTGCATTAACTATTAATATCGGTTACTTTGGAAATAGCCGGTCACTATGCATGATAACTAATTTATTAGTTTAACGATAACATATAATTTTTAAGTTTATAGATAGCACCTACCTCATATATTAGTAGTGGTGTATTCTGAGTTAATGATGGGGGCCTTTGACAACATTAAAAAAAACTCTTTCAATGTATTATAATATGGAGTTAATTTGGTGGTCTGTATACATATATTACAAACCCTATGTATGTACTCGACTATATAAATGAAGGCTGTATTTTTGAGCATGTTCAGCCATCACAGTGTTCCAAGATAAATCTACACATTAGCCAAGGCTAATTTTGGCTAGAAGCTAGCTTCTCCATTTTATCATGAAAAAGTAGCGAGGCCTTGTGAAGCCATATGTTATCACATTATGTGACGTCACTTGGAAACAAGCCACACATAAATACGTGCCGTACAGAGACAAGTTAGGAGCGGAATCAACGACCCTAGATACCTTTACAGAGGCTGAACACATCTACTTGGGAACCATAAAGATTTCATTTTGACCTTATTAATAGGTGTATTTCATATCATGAATGGAAATAATAATAACGCAGCACTAAATACAATTAATAATACTAATTTGATGCTATGAGTAAGTTTAATGAATATTATCATTATCATAATGAATATTATCACTATCATAATTAATTCAACTATCGATAATATTCTTAATGCCTTAAGTACCTAGCCCTATTCTTTAAATTGAAAAATTACTCCTGGACACGAGAATAAAACCTGGGACCTTGGGCTTAGTGCACATATACTCTAACTACTGAGCTATCCAGGATTTATATGTGACTATGTTACTACAGTTAACAAATAACTAATAAGATAGCTTAGCTATTTAACCTACCTAGCCTAAGATGAGTCCTATATTACGTTAAACAAAAAAATAAAATGTCCATGAACATATTTTACATTTGAGTATTTAATTTCCTGCATCCCACTTCAATACTTTTACACCATCTTAAAAGAAATGTATACCTTGTATTTCCAGAAGTATATATAATGTAGAATTCGTGTATCTCTGAGTCTCTCATGGGCTCTTAGCAATATCTACCACCACAAGCAGAGGGCTGAAATTATAAAAATTAGTAGCCCCTGTGCACAAACATGAGCATCTCAAATCCTGAATTATAAAATTTGTATTTTATTATTTTTCATCACACGTATTTAAAAACCAGGTTAGAAGAAATAAAACAATGAAGACATTATTTTATTCTGTCTGTTTGAAACAAAGGAAAACGTTGCTGGGGGTAGCTACGCAATCAATTACTTGGTTGCCACGAGCAACGCTGGGTATTTCTGTCAGTAATTAATACATTATCAAGCACAGCAATCGTCACATGGTCTGACGCGTCAGTCCTGCAATTGACTTGATTTCCGGTAGCGGGGATGTTGAGATATGTTGGATATGAGTCTTCATTGGGGCTTCCTCATCTTTCCTCTCAAATAGCTTCATGTTTATTCCTTTTTTAAAAACTTTGACACCAGTGGTGCTAAGCGCAATATTTTAATTGCAATAATATTTTGAGAATATTAACTCTGTGCTGGCTTAACCAACTGGATTGCTCAGCTTTGTCTTTGAAGGAATTAATCACATATTCAAGCAAGTAGACTAATACTTAAATTACATTATATGAGATGGGAAAAGTGGTTTAAACTTGTTTTACACTTTGTGGTCATTGATAGGAAGGTTGACGTTCACATCCCAGTCGGTAGTAACTAAGGAGGCTTCACATATTTTATTTTTAGTCGGATTTATACAATATTGTCTTTTCAGACTAATAATGTGTCTGCTTTTCTTCTAAGGTTTCTTCCTTAGTTTAAATGGTTACTTTTGTTTTAAAATCACAGTTAGGTGCACTAAGGGGAAATTTTCCCAAAAATAAGCAGGAAATAACAAAAAATTGGTTTTTTTCCTTTATGTAAACACTTACTCACTCGATAGGAGCTATCGAGTTTACAAAGCTCCATTTTATGAGCGATTTATTTTTAAATAAGTAGTCATTTCAAATTATATTAAAAAACACGACCATAATATAGAATTAAATCTTTCTCTCAATAAGTGAGGAAGGATTTTTTTTATTTACATAATATAATTAATGTGTCTTACACACTCTGTTTAAGATGTGTGCTGAGGATATTTCCTTGCCGGATTACTCCATGGTGTAGCTCATAATGTAGTCAAACATAGTAAGACTGTTGCATTTCAAGGAACTGGAGTGTAGATGTAAGGCTATGTAGTGATTTTAGTTCATGGAGTGTTTCAATAATTTATATCACTTGATAGAATACCTATATTTTGTACACTACATTCTCTAAATCATGACTGATTATTCTATGACCCCAATCTATAAGCTATAGCATGGTGGAATAATGAAAAGTAAGCCTGCTAGCCTACAAAATAAATGAAGGTACAATAGTTTCAGACTTGAAATCCAATAAAGATTATTAAAATGGACAAAGGAAATTTGGTTAGCTCTCTTTGAGCAATTGTTAAACTCGTGTATTTAAAGAAATTAAGATAGAAGACATTATTTTATTAGCTTACCTTGCATTGTTCCACTATGCTATAGCTTGTAAGACAGATTGCCACATTTCAGGGTGAGTAGATATTATACATAATTTCTAAAGTTAACTTAAGATATCTCCTTAAAACCAGAAAAACGATAGCGTCATTTAAAATAGTTATAGAAGTGTACTAGCAGAGAATCGAAGTGGTACAAGTCCCGTGACCTAAATATTGCGGTAACGAGGTAAGTTCGGAAGCTCGGAAACGTCACGTTGCAGGGCCATCTCTAGCACGTGACTCGGTTATTGTGATGGTTGAAGAGGAGGAAGGGGAAGAGTTCAAAATGTTATCAGCGGTGATTTTACAATGGCAAAGCCAGTGAGGGGAGAAACGAGCTTTAATTAAACCAAATAAAATATGAAAGTCAAACTATCAAGGGGAAGGGGTGAAAAGAGGTAGAAAGAGATGGAGTTTGAAGATGGACGCTAAGAGTCCGACAACACGAACAGGGAGAACATAATAAAATGTGTTTCTATTGTTCGTGGCGCCGGTGGCGCGGCAAACAATACCAGGGAAATTAGTGAAACACAAGGCTCGACAAATGAGTATCACCAGGCGCCCCGGCGCATTAGAAGTGTTGCTAGGAAACAATGGGAGGGAAATAAATATTAAAGGGAAAGTTTAGTTTCCAAAGTGATTTCTATAAACACGTATTCTACCTTGCGCTTAAAGAAGTTGTATATAGAAAAAATTTATTGTGATAATTTAATAATATGTATAGCATTAAGGATAAACAATACAAAGGGAAAAATACCTCCCAGAATGGACTATATTCTATGATTTACGTTTAAGTGTATATACAGTAAATAAAAACATATATCTAGTCTTTGTGCTTTAATTGATTAAACTTGTAGACTTTTGCAATATAAAGTATAAGTTAATACTATTTTAAAGGTTACCACACACACACACACACACCCACACACACACCCACAAACACACACCCACACACACACATACCCCC
>CABFWB010000325.1:313940-327887 GCA_902151455.1 Timema bartmani | reverse complement strand
CACACACACACATTGTAATAAATAAACACAACCTCTGCCCTCACGAGCCGCTCAGTCGGTAGAACACCTAGGTGAGACTCCACCTCTCAAGGTATTCGTGGTGAGATGCTTAGGTTGGTACTTCTGTAATTCTAGTGTAACCGGTAAGAGTTTAAAGTAATTACCATGGTGACTTACCTGTTAGAGAATCACCGCAGTGGTTCACGGTCCTTGTTCTGAAAGAAGAAACTAGATCCTATGATTGATACTGAAAGTGAATACCTAAAAATTGGGGTATAGTACCCAGATATATTTGGCAATGTAATATGTTGTGTTGGTATGAGAAAAAAATTATCACTTCATTAGTGTTCATAAAATTTTAATTTTACTAACAAAAAAAAAACACAAAATAATATGCCCTACCTATTTGACGCCAAAAAATTCATAATTTTAATAATACAGTTTTAGGGTCTTAAAAGTAAGTTACATATTATTATGAGATTCAGTTCCTTAGATTTGACTATTCAATTAGAACAATAACGCAAATATTGATCTTAATTTTACCAGTTGATTGGTAAGATACACTACATATATTATTAAACTGTGATTAATAGAGTTAGATGAGTTAAGGTGTGTCGGTCCTCTTGCAACCTTATTTAACTACATAAAAATTCTTAATAAACCAAAAGATATACGCGTAGCTGCAGCCTTTGAGTCCGATGCTAGTAAATAGAAAGTTCTTACAGGTAAAAATCTACCTTCAATTTCCTTTCTTGATGAAAAGACTTGATCAATCTGCCGGATTCACCATCCCATTATTTAGAGATGAATATCTCTCACTTCTGGCAGCTAGTGTAGACGAGATTTGTATTCATTCTGATTACCAGCAGTTTGGACTTCAATAAACACTGGTTATCAGTAGAAATTACCAAGAAAAAATAAGATAACATTGAACTTTAAGCTCGCACCAAACTAGTTTTACTATTCAGAAAAACCAGAGCGTCCGTTAGTTGTTTAATTCTTCCTAAAAAACTGTTGTCATGTCAAACCAAAAATTAAAAAAAATCAAAGGAAATAAATGTAGCAGTGCATGAAGGAATAAATAATGGTATATAAACTTCAGTGGTGTTGTTCATGGAGAGTAAAAAAAAGTTCAGTTGTTAAATATTAAAGAAATTGATACATAAATATGGTGAATATTATTTACAACATACACAACATACTCACACACACACATATGCATTGGAATGGATTTCTTATGTATGTATTTGTGGCACATAATATAATTATATATATAGGCCTATATATACATAGACCTAAATAGCTACATGAGAAATCCAATGCATTTTCCACCTAAAAATGAATACTTAGATTCTGTTTTAAATGATGGAAAAAAGTTATTTTGACTAAAATTAACTTTACTGTTATTTAAAATTATAACTGACTACTTCCCAACTACTAAGGGCCAGTTTCATAGTCAGACTTTGTGAGCCTAAAGTGCGAGTCGATACTAAATACAGGACGACACCTACCTAGACCAGAATGGAATGGGCCAGTTTCGCATATGAAACTGGCCCATTCCATTCAATTTCAGGTAGGTGATGTCTTGTATTTAGTATAGCACCGCACTTGAGGCGTACTAAATCTGACTATGAAACTGGCCCTAAGCTACTAATTTAACAAAAACAGAGTATAATTTTTTTAAACTGTATTTTTATCTCTTAAAAATTCAGGTTTAAACGAAAGATTCTATAAACGATTATATTATTTATCTGGCTATAATATTTTGTGATGTTGTATTTGTTCAGACTTTAGACCAATATCAACTTGTATGTTTAATATGTTTAGTCATAATAGTACACTATAAATGTTCGAAATTGGAAATTTAATAAATAATTGCATATTTTTCACTACCCAATTTTATTTGTAAAAATCTAGTAGAATATTTTTCAATAACGCCAAAACACTTGTTTTTAAACATTTTTCTGTAAATAATTAATTGATTATTTTTATCTAATTTTATATTTATCTTAAATAATTCAATAAGTAATTGATCATTTTAATCATACTAGTAAGCCCCATGTAGTTTTTCCTATTTTAATTTTATTTTAAAACTATTAAGCTAAAATTTAAAAAAATTATAGGCCCTTAGAACCAGTTTTTGTATTCATTTATTAATTTACCATAAAACGGTGTTTTTCATAGATTCACAAATGTTTAATATAATAAATATTGTTGGTAAGAAAGTTGTATCTTTAAGATAAGACCAGAATTTCAATAAGGATGCATTGAAGTGGTAGGCCTATATATCTTTTAAAATGAAAGTAAATAAAAGCTTTTAGGAAGTATTTAAATTTGCTTTAAACATAAACTTTTTAATTTTAAGTAACTATCGAAAATATATTTATTTTTAAAGAATTTACCATTTTTCTAATTCCGCAACTAGGAAACTTATCATCTTAGAGATATTCCTTGATACTGGTAGCCAGGGGAAAAAAGTTTACAGATCTATTACCTTCATTAATCACGGAATTAATATTAAGTTCGTCTATTCTTGCTATCCTGTAATGGAGAGGTAGTGTTTTTAAACGGTAGGGTAGTGTATTTATTAAATAATCCAACACACTCTCTCCATGAAATGTGGCCACATTTCATAGAAAAACTATCATCCTCATCCCTACAAAATCATCGTTGCTAAATACGATTAGTCCGAGTAGGTATAAAGAATCAACGAATCAAAATGAAACATGTCTATAAAAGCTTTAAAGGTTTAAACAATAAATTGTCAACGCACATATAATTATTTTCAAAAACATCAATTAAGATTTTGTGAGATCACCTTCCGTCCCTCCATGATTTACCCCAATAATGTTTGATTTAAATTTCTGAAATGTTTTTTTTCTAAAGAAGTAGCTATTTTCTAAAAAAAAAAATTAACGCTTGAAAGCCATTCAAAAGTGGTAGATGCCACCTAAACCACAACAGAAGAGATGATATTTTAAACAATGTATGTTATTGTTCACAAACATACATGCTGACTCTAATAATGAAACACTATAGAAGAACTTCCCTTTAAAGTGTTCATCAAACGTAATACCACTTAAAGCGATGGAGGGAGAAATGTAGAAATGCATTCGTATGGAATCACTTTGTGTCTCCATGTAAAGCTGGGTAGTAATGACTCGCACTTTCTTTTGTGACATCATTCCTTCTAGCTTGGCAACCAAAGCCATTAGCTTAGCTTCCCTTCCCTCTAGCCATCCCTGAGCACGCCATTTTAATCCCCTACATGTAGCACTCTTCATTACCTTTTGTTTTATACTCGTAACACATTTTATATTACTATTTTTTTTTCTGTGATTGCAAAAGATAGCTACTACCAGAGTTTTAAGTGCTTCCTATTTTCATTTTTTTGGTGCTTTTAGGTTGAGAGACTTAGCATTATTTTTAGTAAATGTTGAAATATATTACTAAATACAGATTACTCAAAAGTAAAAAATGTGTTTACAACTGTTTTGTTTAAAAATGATTTCTAGCTTTCTTATCTTAGTTGCAAAATAAAGTATGTATGTTTAAATTTAGAGTATACTTTCTAAATTTTACTAGAAACTCGCCTTAAATGGGAAAAATAGGTATAATACAAGCCTAGGTGTAAATATTTTTTCTGAAAAGTTTAAAGTATTAGATTATCAAACACAGAAACAAAGTTATGTACAGCTTTAATTATATATTATATAAGTTATGCACATCTTTAATTATATATTATATTATATTATATTATAATATATTATATGTCAGTGTATGATGGAAGAAAATCGTGAGTTAGAGTTGAAGGAGCTTTGAGCGACTCGTTTGACATTGAACAGAGTGTTAGACAAAGGTCTACTATTTATTAATGGTTTCTTATTGTATTCATGGTTAAGTGTATGAGGGATACTTGTGAGTATGAGATTGGTGTAGTGAGAATATGAATGTGAGAGTTTTGTTTATACAGATGATGCTGTAATAATGGGAGAAAATGAAAGTGACTTGGAAAATGTATTAAATTGTTAGAGTGTGGCGATGGGAAGAATAGATGTTCGTATAAATGTCTCCAAATATTAAGGTGATATTTTTTATTAAGGACGGTTCGGGAAAAGTTTGTCAACTTAGTGTAAAGAGAAAACAGTTAGACCATGTGAATGAATTTGTGTATTTGTGCAGAATGCAATATAAAAATGGAGAAATGAATGGTGAAACCTACAGACGGGTGAATCCATCTCGGAGAGTAGTTGAATGTATGAGGGCTGTTTCAAAGAACGTAGTAATATCGAAAGAGGCAAAGATGGCAATATATAAAAGTTTGTTAACGCCAACATTGTTGTATGGATGTGAATCGTAGGTTTGTCAGGAGAAACACAAGAGCAAGGTGAATGTGGTTTGAAGGAAATATCTAAGAAATCTATATGGAGAAGCTTGTATGAACAAAATAAGTATTGAATGGGGACTGGTTTTAAAGGGAATCCAATGTGTTATTGTGATAGAGGCGAGGAGTCTTACGTTAAAGGGGTTAGAATGGATCGAGTGACGAAAGAAATCTACTATGGAAGATTGTGTGGATCAAAAGGAAGGGGTGGATTATGTAAGACGTGGTTAAATGTTGTACACAAATATGTGAAAAATATAGCATTCCTGGTTTTAAGAGTAAAAGAGCATGTATGATTTGTTGTACGGATGTTGCTGAAGTGAAATCACGCCACTCGATAGGTACTAGTTACCATAATGAAAGCTTGGAGTTGATAAAAATGTTTCTTAAAAATAAAAAATTCAATGAAGTGTAACTATTTCTGGTTTAAGATTACAAACACAGAATAATTTTCTTAATTGAAGGAAATAAACTAACTCAATTTAATTCAAGGCTAGTTTTTGAACGATTCTAGAAGTTTTGTCATCAGGAACGAGTATTTATAGGTTGCTGGTAGAACTATCATAAGAACACACCACATTTGCCCATATGAGATAAATTTTCCACGGAGCTCAACGTCTACAAACTTCAGGACTTGTCATTGCACCGTGTTGATGGTCATCACATAGTAAACCTTGATATTAAAGTGCATGTAGATAGACTGAAGAGGAAGGCTAATGGAACCATGGATATTCTTGGTATCAATATACATTCTCCCGTGGTGCAACATGTCATAACAATCACTTCTATGATAAAGTTTTGCAGAAAATTTACATGTAAGCCTGTATCATTAAAGAATTTAGGTAGGTTCAAATTTCGTATCAAAATGATGGAAGCTTAAGTTGATTTAATTTCAAAGAGCGAATGGGTAAGCTGAAGGGACTAGGTGAATAACAAATTAGACAGTGAGGACATATAAGAGTGAGAATTTGATTCGAATTAGTCCAAAATACAGTCGTTATTTTTACAAGCCAATTATTTTTTGGAACTAGACAAGCTCGCTTCTGAAACCAAGAAAGAAGTTTGTTTTGCTGAAGTCATTATACTGGGATTAATAAAATATACTATTACCTGGATGTCCTTGACCATAACGTATATCTTAAATTTATTCAAGGACACCTTGCTTTCGTGCTCTTCAAAGACTCCATTGATGAATTTCAGCGATATATTGACAAATCAGTCTAGTTTTTGTCTTCGCACAGGTGAATGAGCATGTTGGTTGACAGGGAAAGTTTAACAGCCTCTATCCATATACATAATCTCTTAAGGAAGCCATTAACTTCTTTAGCTTTAGTTACTCGGAATGACTTGTAAAGTTTGTTGGACGTCTACTAAGAAAATAAGGTTATACCTATTATGAGCAAATATTTGCTTCTGAGCTCTCCCACATTTCTAATAATTAAGGTCTTATACGACATGGTACACTCATTACATAGTGACCAAAATAATCTTTGCAGAAATTTGGATGTGATACTTTGCTTTGATATGTTTCAAATGGCAATTTAGTTGTTAGAAAAATGAAAAGGTAACCTAAATGTTGCATTATATATTCGTTCCCTTCCAACAAATTTGTGGATACACCCAATGAAGCCACTGCAAAGGGAACACATTCCTAGGAATTGAGCTTGGCCAAGAATAGAATGATGATAAAATAATTTCCGTTACCTTTGGATGCTTCTTAAAATATAATTTTTCCTACTCTATCACTTACACTCTATAATAGCCTTATCTATATGGTAAGTTGTTTTGTGTTTGGCAAAGGTTTGTTTTTATTCAAAATTTGTTTTACAAATGGTTGGTAATTTGTTGTTTCTCTCAAATAGTCTCTAAACTATATAAATCAGTAAAAATTGTCGGGTAGAAGAAGACGCAAGCCCTTCACGCTCTTGCCTTAAAGATAGGTTACAATTTGGTTGGAATGGTTTAACCTTCATTAAAAATATTTCAATTGAATTCCAAAGTTTCTATCGACTGCTCTGTTCTGATTGTATGTCCAATATAATCTGACATTCTTTCCCCGTGGGCGAGTAAAAGTACAAGAGTATCTCTAACGTGAAAAATATATTTATATATATTATATTTTTAGTATTGAATCTTGCTACCTGTTCATGCAATAACCACGCTAATTAGTTAGGGATGAGGGTGGTTGCATTAAGTAGAAGTGTACAGGCATTTTTGTAGAGGGTGAATGGAGAATCATTTTAGAAAACTATCCTCAGTACACCCGACCAGTATTAAAGCCCCGATCTCCCGGTCGTTGGCAATCTAGTCTAACATAATACTGACTCCTTAGACCTCAGGGCCACTGAAGCAGGTGTGGAAAATATCAATAGACTGGAGAGCAAAAGTCTGAGTGTGTAAGGAGATCGTCATAATATGTTTTTTGATAATCTAATGCTTCAGTATGAGTCATCCTCTAACAGTCTCAGAGCTTCTCAAACTAATTAGTAAAATATGTGGCCTACGTCATTCATAGTACTTATTATTAAATGAAGTTGTATCTTTGACGGAATAGAGCCACGTTCTCTAATAATAGCACACTGTGTTTTTCAGATGTATGATACATACATGGCTGAGGACATCACTCTTCATTTCTCCTTGGGGTTCCTCAACAGAAACACTTTGCTTTCGGAATTGGAAGTTCTTTAATTTTCCAACAAAAATTTGAAGCAACTACTCGGCAAAAAGATCACAGTTTGAAGATAATTGTTATTGTGTATCGCATGGGTTGTTAGTGAGGTCAGTGACATTACTTTTGGTATAAATATACCTATTGCCCATTTTTGAGATGGACAGTTAAATATATAACACGCTAAATAACCTCAATTGAAATTGTTACCACTCAGTGGTAATGTTATTAGTAAAATTACTTTGATCACAGCTCTCAAGGCCGTAGCCAGTCAATTATTTCAGGGGGGCTTGGTGGGAACATCTTCTAATTGCAAGATACTTTAGAAAATTCTAGATGATAAATAGTTCTAGAAGCTATCTGAAGTGTTTTTTGTGGCAACATAACACCATAAATGCCAAAGACAAGAAAAAATTCTAAGTATTAAGCACCTCTATAAGCTCTCTGCAGTGTTTTTAATGGTAGCACAGTCCCCTAATTTGTACTTGTACCTTAATTTTGGTATTGTTAGAACAATAAATAAAGCCATATATATTGTTAATAAAACTTTGGGGAGTTTGAACCCCCAAAATCCCCCTGACTATGGCCTTGACTGCTCTTATTGATTTATCTACATAGATATTAATATTTGATAAAATTACACATCTCCACATTAATTAGGAAATCAAACATTTTCAACAGAACTGTTTTTTTTATTGGACAACCCAACGATTGTCTATATTCAACGCTCAAAAACGGACTGTGACTGAGTACCTCCCATTGTCGGGATGTCATCTACGCTATTTGGAATATCCATGATGCCCGTCAACGTAGTTCTTTTAAAGCTCTTTAGATAATATTTGCTGCTTGCACGGATATAATCGATTCTGAAGTCCATATGGGTCATGTACCAAATGTTTAGTTATACTTGTATGCAGGTGTGGGTACATGTTTGATTCCAAAATATCTGAACTTATCATCGAATCTATACCATTGGGTATGATATTTATTCCAGAAGTCATAAAAATACATGCATTTGTGGAAATTCTCACTTTTTTCACTCCACAGTTTATATAAAACACTTGTATTTAATGTCATTGCCAAGCTACTTGAAGACATTGATAATTTTTAAATAGTTTTATAACCTTTCTAGAATAATTTAACTAAGTATAAAAATTGGTTAAATTACCACATTCAAATATATCAGTAGTTCTCTACTTATAAGCATATTATAAGAACAAAAAGAACCTTTAATAAAATTATGTGAATTCAAAACAACCAACTAAACTAAAATAGGATTTATTCTTGGATTTACTATTGAAAGTATTCCATAACTATTACCCTTTGCATTTGGTGATCGAGTTACAAGGAAAAATAAAGAATTCTAAATTCAAGGGGAGAGTAAATCATTTATCACGCGCTTTAAGACAAAAAATTTGGAAAGTATTAATATTTATTCGTTTAATTCTTTTGATTAATAGCCTAAAACCATCTCAGTAAAAATCTAGTTAGTAAAATAAACTGAATGCAATCAGTTAAATAAGTCCAGATATCTTAGGAAACAGACATATGGACACTTTGTTTTGAGAGTAGTATAGATATAAAAAGAATGATTTAGATGAGTTGATTGAATGAAGATTTTTTTCATATAACCTCAAAAATAAAAAACAAATACCATAAGTATGGATGGTGTTTTTTATTGTAGTTTTATGACAATACACATTACTTGGAAAAACTTGTGTATTTTAAAATACTGTTATAAGGTATTAAAAAAAGGTAAAATTATTTTATCAGTTCCAATAAATGCCCCTAAAATTCAAAGAACGTTAGTGAAATTTCTCTTAAATAGAGGTAGTACATTTTAGACGTGTTTTCACCTAGTCTGCTTTGTATACGTATTGTACTCACTGGCCGCATTCCTGTGCTTGTACACATAATGGTGACCGCGCCAACAGCAAAATGCTGAACAAAAGACAGATGATTGGCGCCATATTGTTGCTCCCCAGATACACCAACCCTCAGATTCCTTCAAGCATTATTCTTCCCATCCTGTGAACAAAAAGACAGCGATTAGTTAGCGCATAAACACTCAACGGAATGTAAATGCTTACCGTGCACTTGCTTTGCTCCAGTGTTTTACTAAACAAATATATTATAATTCCAATCTGTAGATATATCAGACCCTAGAATTACGTTTAGCACAATGTGTGGGATAATTTATCACATCTATGAAATGTTGTTTCATTAATCTCGGCTTGGAAACGTGGTAATATTAAAGTGTGAGGAGTGGGAATATTTCCCTGTCACATAGTGGAATGGGAATAGAATAATTAAAAACGAATTTCAAGTTGGCTGCTCCAATTATTATTATATTTATAAAATATATTTAACACAAAGCTTGTTTGTAGTTTATTTTATTGGTAGGAAAAAGAGAAATAAGGGTAGCGAAATGTCCATTAATTTAGATTGTGGATAAGACAATACTTGTGAGAATTACTTGAAGAAGGCTACCAAGAATTTACTTAACCTCCACGTTAAAATCGATAGAATGTAATGTGAATATTATAATATAATCTAAATATGCGAAAATACTTTTTTTAGTTAAAATATACATATGAACCCAAGTGGTTGAATATATTATCAGTAATTTGCTTCGGTGGCCACATGGTCTAAGGTGCTTCACTTGAAGTAGATAAGACTGCTGATGATGGGCAATTGGAGTTTCGAATCTCGGACGTGTGTAGTGAAGGTTGTTTTTTCAAATAGTTTTCCAATTTACTTACACGCAAATGCGGGTACACTACCTGTAAATTTAGCCGTAAATATTTCTAAGACTATAAGTATATAAGCGTATAATATGAACGGTTAGTAAAACATTGCTATATATATATATATATATTTAACAAAGTATATTTATATATATAAGTATATCTATATATAGGTATATATACCTATATATAGATATACTTATATATATAACTATACATATACATGTATATTCCTCTGAACAATTCTAGAATCTACAAAAACTGTATATTATTGTTTCCAAATGGATAGTAGGCTGCATAGTAAAACAAATAACTAGGAACTTTTTGAGGGTGGTCTAATATTCGTCTAGATATGTGAAAATCACTAATTTCAAATTATTTTATTTTATTGCGACAAAGCTATGTTAAATTAAATACTTACCAATAACACTGTTAATTTATTTAGTTTATACATTGTGACCAATTTGTATTGTAATTGGAAGTAAGATATCGATTAAAATGATTTTTATTTCATAGAACAAAAAAGTTTAAAGCACACACGTTTATGAAAATATATTTCTGTTTCTATTATAATGTAGAGTACATCCTAGAAAACTTTGCTAAACAAAGTTAAGTGTTGGTCTGTAAATTTATAAATTAAATTAAGTTTTTATCTTGTACTTTTTATGAATAACATATTATATTACTATTACTTGTAAACATTGTATTGGTTATACTTTTTCTTTATTGTAGTATAAACTTTAGAATTGATTCGAACAAATTTCCTAAAGAATCATAAAAAGCTATATACTTTACGAAACAAATAAAAACAAACATTAAAACTAAAATAGGTCCTTTAGAATAAATCGTTGATTTCCTAATATAAGTAATACAAATAACTATGTAAAAAATAATTAGATTCATAATGTTGGTGTCTTTATTTATTTATGTTTGCTTACTATTATAAAATATGTGTTTCCTTTAATTCGTGCTTTAAAGAGTAGGTTGATAATATATTATAGCTTACCTGTCAAGGGTATTTGACCATCAACATTTTATTGCGCAATATTAGCAAGTGAATATTTATAAGCTAAAAATAATTATTCAATGATTTCAAATAATTACGGTTAGCGAGTGTCTAACATGTGATTTTGTGTACTATTGTTAGGGTAAATTAAATAATGTATGGGGCTCAAATTTAGTACACCTAGACATTCATATGAAATGTACCAATTAAATATTTTTAATATAAATATTAAAACTATTTCAATTATATATTAATATTACTAGTACATATTAATTTTTATAAGATATATAAATATTAATAGTAAAAAATAAAAATATTAATTCAATTACAGTTTATATGAAATATTTATTATATTAGAATTGTTAATATTTTAATATTTTAATATTTTAATATCTAATTCTGTTTTTTTTAGCCCTATGCATTAATAACTACTTTTCTTGACAATAATACGGAAAAAGTAAGAAATTTCAAGTTTGACCCCTTAAATTCGTGAGCTGTAATGATTTTAAAATTTTAAATCTGTATTCATAACTTATAATCATGCACCTGTTAAAATTTTCCAGCATAATTTTGATGTTTGAATGAACTAAAAGACGTTAGATATGTTGAATATAGTAATAAATCTTATAATAAAATCATAATTATCTCAGAAAAAAAGACGTATTCCTTGATTACTTACCAATTGACCTCTGAAACACTTTTTATAAAATATAGTTATGATTTCTTTGATTAACATAGATATTACTTTATTCTATTGGTAGATTTAATTTATAGGTATTTAAATATAAATCAAATGTAACAGCTTCAAGGCACATGATTTGACGTATGAATACGTAAAACTAGATATAGTAATTTTTCCTTGGTGTCAGACCCATTTCCCATATGTCATTCGTAAGAAAATTTCGATATGTATAGGATATATTCCGGAATGACGGATTCATTCTTTGTTAACAGCCTAGATATAACCAAAGTTAGGGAATCTCCGGAATGTTGTGAACAATTCCATTCCATATCGTATATTAAAGAAGGATCAGTGGTATTAATAGTCTACACTTACTTTTGTAAATACGGATCCTGTTAATTGAATCAACAGGAAATGCTGACTACATTAGCTACAAATGTGTCTTATAAAATAATAACTTCTATTAAACAAGAATTCAAAACTAAGGGTAATCTTCTGACACCAATAAAAAGGAAATAGCTCCACTTAAATTTAACAATTAGATAAATATGACCCTCTCACTCAAACAGCAAAAATACTCTACCGTAACAATGAATAATCTACCCTAAAGAGAGTAAAAGATTATTTGATTATGATAGTGATCTTCCTTGTCTTTTTCATTGATGACACTTCAGAAGTTTCTAATAGATATTGGTCTTAAATTCAATCGATGAAAGCATACATCTTTCCTTCTAGACAGAGATGATATTATTCTATGGCGGCATCGCTACTTAAGAGCTGTAAAGAACCACAGGTAGCGCAACAGGGATATTGTGTTTACGGACAAAACATGGTGCAATTCCTATCACACAAATTCAAAATCGTGGATGGACACAACGATTTAATCATATTTACAAGCAAGACGAGAATTCCTAGATGCATAATATGATCTTCCCTCTAGAAGAGGTGGCCCCATCATTCTCGTCCATGCAGATAATGAAAATGGTTTAATACCTGGTGCAGAACTTAGTTTTCATGAATAAAAAGATTCTGACTACCACGATGAAATGGATGGAAAGATGTATGAACAATATTTCAGAGGGAAGCTGCTTCCAAATATTATATCAATGTCATGGGTGCATTGCTTTATTGAAATAGGGATAAGTATGGTTGAACTTAGTGAAAATGTACCTACAATTGCGTGGAAAGCTAGATTAGGAAACCATTTAGAAAATACCTCCCTCAATACACCCGACTGGTTTCAAACAACGAGGCTCCAGTCATCAGCTGTATAAACCATTGCGAGAATAGTGGTGTAGAACATATGGTCACCCAAGTGAGCTATATATTTTCTGAAACTCAATTATAATAGTTTTTCTATTGATAAACTAATTTGATTAACAATCACTGTAAGAAACTATATTTTAAATAAATGGTACAGAGCCCCACACCGACTTTCTCACTCTATTGTTCAAAAAAGGAGATATTTACTCAAAACTCATGATATATGTGGAACGAAATAATATACTCTAGCAAACCCAAGCATAAATTGAGCAATACTCGAGTAAAAAATTTTTTTTTGACTTCAAGTTTTAAATTTTATAATATTATTTTAAAGGAATTAATGTAATCATTTGTATATTTGGACCAATAAAAAAGATCAATATTGAATCCACAAGGGCCAAAACTTCATATTAAAATTTCGACTTTCATTTAAAAATTTTGACATTTTATTAGGTGTTACACAACTTCAGGTCATCGCATTGCTATTAAATTCCTCATTTATTTATTTTGATCAATATAACATGGAAATATTGACTATTGAGAGTAAAATGATAAATATAAATCTTCGCTGTACAAACATTTCCCCTAAGAGGTTAAAGGAAAAATAACATAGCTTTTTGAGAGTATTACTAATATTTTATTACTATATGGCTTTAGCGAATTATTGCGTTTAAACATAAATATTGTCTCTGTACAACTAAAGCTCACAAAATTGTATTAATATATTTGCTAATCTCAGAAACTGTTGGTTTTATAAAAATATATTTAAAATTTTTATTTTTATTTTTAATAGTGCTAGAATTTGGAAAGGATAATTTATTTAGTATCTCGAATAGTTGTGTAGAAATGGAAATTTCCTTTACTGTAAATAACACTAAAAGTAATTTTAATGGTAGAATGAAAATAGCCATTTTATTTAAAATCTTAATAAACACCTATATATGAATTTCAATCAAAATCGTTACAGCCGATTTTGAGAAAAACGTTATTTTCTCTTTTCGACCTTCAGTAAACTGCTCTCAACCTTAGGGTTGGACACACACACAAACAGATGGCATTGCAAAAACCCCTTTTTAGGATTCGGGGGTTTATGAAACATTGACCTCCATCAACATCTAGGACTAGATTTTTTTGATGGTCGCAATACTTTACGTTAAGTGTTCGAAAAGTTAAAATATATATAATTGCGTATAGCAT